>JACWFO010000322.1:0-37400 GCA_019775505.1 Leucosporidium yakuticum
GAATGGGCTGCTGCTTGCCGAGCCCGAGGAATCGAACCTCGAGGCAACGAGCGCTACTACACGGGTAAGTTTCGCATTCTCTCTGCTATCGAGGCTCCCTATCTGACCGCCTTCCTTTCCGACAGATTGATCCGCTACGTTCCCTCTGTGCGACAGAGAAGGACTCGGGTTTGGTGAGCTCTTCACCCGCCCCTTCGATTCGCCGAGCGCCCGTCTGATCGCTTCGTCGTCCCCAGATGCTGGATGAAGGCTTCGTTTGAAGGAGAGAACTCTTGCTTTGCTTTCATGTAAATCGCTTTCGTTCGATCGACTCGTAGGCCCGCACGAAGGAGAGCGAGAGGCGAGGGTGAACTCTGGGCAAAGAACTCTGGGCAAAGAGCCCTCCTCGACGAAAGCGAGAAATCGAGGCGGACTGCCCTTCCAAGATGCTCATTGCTAGATATGAGAGAGAACGATAAATCTCATGCTTGATGCTGGTGCGCAAAACGATAATGGCCACGATCCCCCTCCTCACTCCTTCGCCAACCTCAACGCCGAGCATTCTCATCTCTCTTCGAGTCTCGGTCCTTCTTTCTCGCCGCTTCAAGGGAGACAGTGTAATGAGTTGAACGATGGTGGGTATTATCACTAATATTGGGAACAGCTCCGATGAAATAGCTCGAGAGGGCGGTAAACTGAACGAAATCTCCAATCCTTACTCCTCCTGCAACGCCGTCACGCTCGCCTTCCTCTTGAACACACTGCTAAACAGCGAGCCCCTCCTTTCTCCACCTGCTCCATTCACTCCCTTCCCATTCGGGCTCATCAAGCTCCCTCTCCTGCCCATCGCGCCTCCTCCTCCTCCCGACTCGCCGCTCACGCTTCCCCTTCCAAACGAGAAGGTACTCGAGATAGTCGACCTGGTAGGCGACGTACCGCTGGCCTCGCTCAACGGATCCAACGCCCTCTCTGAGTAGATTGAAGGAGTCTTGAGCGATGGTGTCCCTCCGCCGCCGTTGAGGCCGTTGACCGCCGCTTGTGAGAAGCTGGGCTGCCGGGATCTGCTCGGCGTGACGGTGGCGGTAGATCTGACTGTAGCGTTCGACTCCCGCCTCTTGTGTCCTCCGCCGACGCCAGGGAAGAGACCGAGCGAATCGTTGGCCGCCGCCGCCGAGACTGATGGCTTGCGTTGGTGCAGCGAGGGGTTGATGGAGATGGAGATGGACTCGGAGCGAGTGCCGGGGTGGGTAGGGCGGTTGGCGAAGTTGGGATTTGGATGAGAGACGCCGAGAGCGGGTGAAGGCGCCGTCGACTCGAGAATCGTGTAGGGGACGGGAGGGGGGTCGAACGCCGAGTCGTTTGAGGGAAGGCGGGCGATCTCGTCGGAGAAGTTCTTTTCAAAGACTGGGAGAGGAAGAGGGTCAGTAGGAGGGATGAAGACAAGCGGCAAACTACTTACAGCGCTCGAGAGTATCGTGAAAGTGAGCCATCTCGGGCGGGCAGAGAGCGGCGTGGAGCTTGAGGCAGCGGGCGATGACAAAGACCTGCAAATGTTGAGAAGGATGAGCTTAAACGCTCAACGGCGCGAAGCAAAGTCAAATTTACCAGCTCGTCGATGGCCAACTCGAGCCTCTTGATGATGCCAGCCTTATCCGGGTTCACCGCCATGTAGTCGGCGCCGAGGAAGGCCTTGCGGTACATCGGTACGCCTTGGTTGGAGGGAGTATCGACGATACCGTTGAGCGCCATGGAAAGGACGTTGGTGTTGACCTTGCTCCGATCCGTGACCGTCTGGCTGAGGGCGTGGTAGCGGCGTTTGAGGTTCTCGAGCTCCTTCTTCTTGCTCTCGACGTCGTTGAGGGCGTTCTCGACTGTTTGTAGAAGAGAGAAGTCAGCTTAAGCTTAAGCGTGAAGAAAAGAGAGGAAAGAGCTCACTTGGCGAGATGTCGATGATGCGAATCTCAACGACCTCTGATCGCCGAAGCACCGTAGGGAACGAATCCTCGCAAATGAGCACCTGCGAAACAACGACGAGTCAGACATCGAGCTCAGTCGGCGCCATCATGTTCCCACTCACCGTCTTCTCGGTCCAGCTTGAAGTGAAGTCGTTGTCGATGCGAGTCCGTCCCGCCGAGTCCTTGCTCACCGGCCTCGTGAAGGAGAACGTATGGGTGTCGTTCTGCTCGTAGTACGCGCGAATCGCTTGAGGGACGTCGGGGTTGCTGAACATGGGACTCTCCTGATCCGGCTCGGGCGCAGCGCTGGTGATTTGGAGGTACTGAGCGTCGGCGAATTGAATGTCCTCGGAGGGGATGGTGCTCGTCTTGAGAAGTTGCGCGCCCGGGTGCTTGTTGAGCATGCGTTCGATGAAGCCGCCGAGCTTCTCGAGAGGAGCACCACGGTAGACGAATTGCTTCCCAGACACCGAGACGGGGAAGCGGGTCCCGTAGAAAGCGACACGGAAGAACTCGCTGGGTAGCAGGAAGGCAAAAGTCAGCTCTGCGATACAGCGAAAGAGAAGGAAGGAGGGCTGTACCCAAAGTGTCGATCGGCCTTGAGGATGCTCCCGTAGAGCTCGGATTGAAGGACGAGTAGCTCGGAAAGGCGGCTGTAGCTGAACGAACGCGTCTCGTACTCGTACTGTAGCTCCTTGCAGATTGAGATGGCGGTCTCCCAAGCCTTGCCCTTGCTGAGGTGGTCGAGCACGCGCATGTAGAGGGTTCTGCGAGCGGGAGGTTAGTCGCCGAAGAGTCTCACGCTCGACGAGAGAGGGCTCACTCTTTCCGCGCAAATTCAGTCTGACGGGGAAGGTCGAGATCAGGGATGGCGTCGACGAAGGTGGTGAGGTTCCATTCGTGCAGGTCGGCGTGCAGCTTGAGAGTGAGCCCAGCTTCGGTCTCGTTGCCGAGGGCGACGTGATCTGCGGGGAAGGCGGGTGAGCCTGGTAGGGAAACGCTGCAGCGAGAGCAGCACGTACAAGTTACGAGACGTTGAACGTAGCGGATCTGTGATGGAAGGGGTCGAAATCAGCGATGGGCGAGTTAGCGAGGAAGGAAGCTGAACTCACGAAGACCTCGCTGCGACCAAGAGCCTTGATGAAGCTCATGAGCTTGAGGGTACTGATGATGCGGTCTTCTTGGTACTGTGAGAGCACGAGCTTGATCAGCGAGGCTCTCGCGCCGACGAGGAAGAACCTCAGTTTCACTCACCTCTTCTCCTTCGGGGAGATTGCGCACGGCCAGCAGCAGGTCCAAGAACGAGTTGACGGAGCTGAGGAACGAGTCTACCTGCTCCCGTAACCGGTCGTCGATGACGGACTCGTCGAAGAGCGTCCGAAGCTGGCTGACGAAGAAGGCGCGCGAGATCTCGTCGCCCTTGGTCTGGCTCATGAAGAGCTTGTCGAGACGGTCGATGACCTCGGCCTCGATGACCGAGAAATCGTCGTTGAGGTAGTACTGTTGGGAGTCGGGTGGGGTCAGCAAGTGGAAAGCGCGGCGTAACGAGGGCGAGATCGCACCTCGCTGATGATCATCGAGTACAAGACGTGAACCGCGTTCCGCCGTAGCTCGTCGTGGTGAGATAGACAGAGGGACAGCACATCCTCGACGAGACCTGGAACGAATTGGACCTGTGTGGGAGACGGAAGAAAGCTCAGCAAACGGCGAGCAGAGTCTCGGCCGAAGAAGCTTACCTGATAGCCCCCGCTCCGACCTTTCGAGTCTCCCTGGCGTTCCTCGGGCCATCCGATAGCATCCCAAAGTCGGATGAGCGTCTTGGCACCCTCACCGCGAATGTCACCGGCGAGCCTCCAAACCGCCCGCCTGTCGAAGACGAGAAGGCCGTCAGCGAGGTCCGCGGTAAACGAACGTGGTGTACAAAGCTCACCTCTTTTGTGGCGAGAACTCCTCGATAAGAAGCTGAGGGCTTGCGAGTAGTCGAAGGAGCATGCCGAAAAAGTCGCGCCAAAGCGAGGTGTTGAAGGTGTAGGAGGCCTGCTGAGCGGGGATGAACTCGCGCTCGAGGAAGTCGGCGATGGGGTCGACAATCTTGACGATGACTCGGTGTGCGAGGATGTTGATGTTGAGCCAGTCGGCGGGGTAAGCATCGTTCTCGAGGATCGACTTGCCGACGCGGAAGATCTGGGTGAGGAGGCGAGCGAAGTTCTCCTTGCCTTCCACCTCGAGCGTCGATTCGAGTGCGTTGACGAAGATCTTGCGAGGGGCGAGATGGAGGAGGGCGATGAAGGCGCAAGCGATCTCGCCCATGCCAGCACGGAGAGTCGGCCACTCCTGCTTCGTCTCCTCGGGGGTCGCCTCCTTGCCTGTTCGTGCGCGCTCCTGCTCCCGTCGGGCGTGCTCTAGCGGGTGCGAGAGGAGGGAGAAGGGGTAGGAGGAAGCGAAGACGACCGGGATGGCCGCGACGACGGACGCTTGAGACCGCTGGCGCTCGACCGAGTCGAGGTTGGCGAGGTTCTCGACCTCACGATACGAATCGAGGAGGCGAGGAAGGATGCCGAGAAGGTACTCGATGTTGTCCTGCTCTTGGCCCAGCAGCGCGCGACTGCTCTGGATGGCGGGGTCGACGAGCGCCTGCTGAACGACGTCGAGCACCGAAGCGATGACTCCGACGGCCAGCCGAATGCCTTCGATCCAGCTCACGCGAGCGTTGTCCCTCGTCGCCTGCGAGTCCTTGGGTGAGAGGAGGTGCTCGTCGAACTTGCCGAGGGCGGGCTTGATCCACCGAACGAGGTTGGGAACGAGAGCGGCGCGACCGGTCGGCGTGGCGAAGATGACGCTGTTGACGAGTTGATTCTCGAGGACGAGCTTCCACACGGCGATCTTGCCCTTGGGGGTGACGGCGTCACAGAACGAGATGGCGATGTCGGCGAGCTCCTGCTGGCTGAAGCATTTGGCGAGGTCGGGGAGGATGCTGGCGAAATGTTGGACGGCGAGGGTTTGAGTGCCGATGATGGAGGAGGGGGTGTTCGAGAGCATCATCGAATTGATGGCGGAGAGCAAAGCCGACAGCTCGCGCTTGAAGGTGGCCTCGAGGTGGTCCGAGGTGACTCCCATTCCGACGTCCTTGGCCCGCTGGATCTCCCTCGACCGCACGACGAACTTGAAGAGGTGATGCCAAACTTTGATGCTCGAACGAAGGGTGGTCGCTGCCTCGGGGCTTGTCGAGCTGCGAAGGAGTTGGAGAAGGGATTTGATGATGTGCGAGGAGGCGCGAGAGTTGGTGAAGTGGCGGTCGATGTAGACGTCGAGCACAGGCTTGAAGTTGGTGAACCGCCGATCCGCAACGATGCCGAGAATGGTCACGAGTGCTTGGAAGACCAAATCGTCGACCTCGCCTCCTTGGTTCTGCACCGAGTTGAGGATTCCGAAGAGGGCGTCGAAGATGTCGCGAAGGAACTTGCAGACCTCGACCTCGCTGCAGAATCTGTTGGCAAAGTAGGAGCACATGAGAGAACGACTTGGCAAAGAAGACTGGCCAGCACTCACTTGACCTTGACCAGCGTTTCCTTGAGCAGCTCGGGCTCCTCCAACAGCTCTGACTCCCATCGCAGCAGCTTGAGCAGCGTCTCGTTCTGAGTGTAGCGGGTCGAAACGAGGAAGGTGCGAATGACCATCGTATCCTTCAGCGGCTGAAGAGTCTTGGCGACAGCCTGGGACAAAGGAGGGAGTTGGCCTCGCTCGAGGGTCGAAGGCGCCTGGAAGTAAGTGGAAGGGGTGGCAATGCTGCGGTCGTAGCGGTACAGGATAAGGGTATGAGCGCCGTCGGTTTGGAAGGCCGAGTTGTCGTGGAAGAGTGGGAAGTAGGCGAAGGCGAAAGGTCGCTCGCCAGCGGTGCCGGAGACGGTGCGATCCTTGCCTCCCCGGGAACGAAAAGTGAAGAAGACGTGCGCGTTCTCCATCAAGTCGACTGGCACCTCGAGCTTGACGAGTTCGCCCCATGCTGTTGGACGAGGTAGGTCAGCGCGCGCTCGCTTCTGATCGACGATTTGAGCTCACTCGGCGCGTTGTTGGCGCGGAAGACCATCGAGGTGTACTGAGTGACGTTGGGCTCGCCTTTACCTCGTGACAGCACTCGGTCGACTAGCGCTCCGTCCTTGGTTCTGATCTCGGCGGTGACCTCGATGTTCCTCGCCGCCGACGACCCGATCTGCGCGAGTCCTCGAGATGGACCTGCGCTACTGCTGAAGTCGCCGCTCCATAGCTTGAGGTAGACCTCGTTGCGCTCGTCGTCGGGGAAGACGACGTCGGCTGCGAAAAGAGAGCCGAGGTTCAGCGTTTGCTCGTCGGAGTCGAGAGCGCATGGCGGCTTACAGAATCCTAGTCGATTGGTGAGCGGTACGTCCGAGAGGAGCAGAGGCATTTCCCGTACGAGATCCGTGGCCTCGCCCTTTGAACGATGTAGAGATCAGCTCGGCGCGCAAAGACGTAGCGCAGCGAGACGGCGACTCACGTAGAGGATCCGAACGTTGACGGCGACGTGCTCTGCCCTTGGGCTCTTCTCGATCTCCTTGATCCGACTGGCGATGATGTCCTCGTGCAGCGTGGAGAAGTTGGACTCGCTCATGGGAGTGAAGATGGGCATGTGGTGCTCCTCGGTCGAAGCGCCCGACTCGTCCTCGCTTGACGACGACTTGTTGAACTGGCTGATCTCGAGAACGGCGCAGCCGAACGGCCTGCGGTAACTCTGGCGTCCGCTACCGTCGACCGTGAGCATGCCGCCCTTGGTTCCCAGGCCGAAGTCGACTCCGGTGTTGGAAGCGTTGGAATCGAACGAGCTGGTCTCCGACTGAGCCGTCGCTGGCGGCGAGAGGAAAGCTCCACGAGAGGCGTTGGGAGAGGTAGTAGCAGGGCCACTGGGTGCGGTGAGCTTGATGTTGCCGTTCTTGATGATGCGGCAGACGAGGAAGATCTGGTCCTGGACGTCGTGCTGGCTCAAGTCGATGAAGAGGGTGCGAAGTTGGTCGAACCGTCCCTCGGACTCGTGAGTCGGTGCGCCGTTGTGGTTCAGGATGATGCAGAACTCCTCCGTCACGTAGCGAGCGTCCGTCTTGCTGAAGAGGGAGAAGTAGAGCTCGGCCGTCTCTCCTGGGGCGCAGGGGTTGGCGACGAATGCTCGTACGTCGAGGAAGACGTGGTAGAACTTGGCGCGAGCTTGTGCTGGTGTGGGTTCGGGGTCCGACGGAGGGGCGGGAGCGAGGAGGGTAGAGTTGGAGAGGCGTCGGGAGGTGGTAGGGGAAGCGGTGGGGTCGAGAGCGCGTACGGGGGGAGGAACGACTGAGAGTCCTCCCTCGGCGGTACCCGAGTAGGCCAGTGAGACTTGCATGGCGTCTGCGAGAAGGAAAAGGTCAGCGCCGCTCGAGACTCGTCCTCGCCGCCTGCTACTCACACATCCGAATGACCGTTGCCCACGCCTTGTTCTCAATCTCCCCATCCACATCCACATCCACCAATCCTCCCCAAAGCGGATGGCGCACAATCACCTCCAAACCCTGCTCAACGTTGCCTTTGACGAGCCGACCGACCATCTCCTTGCGAAGCTTCTCCGTCTCGTCGATGCTGAGCGTGTTGGCGAGTAGCTGCTTCCTCCCTACATGCAAAGCGTCGATATGGTTCCGCACCGACTCGAAGAGGGCGTAATCTCGGCGATGGAGGTGGCTGTAGAGGAGGGCGGCCCATTCCCTCAGCGCGCAGGCGACCTCATCGACGAGCGGCTCCGACTGCCCAGATATCGTCTCGTCTCCGCACTTGAGGTTCGGTAGTGGTGGTGGCGGTCGAGTGTCGACGGCATCTGCGCCTGCGCCGAGGCCGTATTGCGAGAGTCGCGAACCCTGGAACGACGCGACGGAGGCTCGATTCCGCGCTTTCGAGGGTGTTCCACCGTTGGCACCGAAGCCAGTGAGGTCGCTGATACCCTCGCCGGGGCTCATCGCCTCCTCCTCGTCTTCCTCCTGCAGCGGCTCCATCCTGCCCCCGTTGCGAGAGTAGGGCTTAGGCGCGGGTTGAGGTGGAAGTGCTGCCTGCTCTGCTAGCTCTGCGAGACGGTTTTCGGCATCCTCGAGCTGCTCCCGAATATGTACGTGAGAAGCGGGGAAGATTCCAACGGAAACTTGAGGGGAGGCGCGAGCGAGCGAACCAAACAGAGGCGGAGGGTCAGCCTGGGAAGGCGTGCGGATTCATGAAGGAGGGTCAGATAGTGACTAAAGCTCACCTTGAGGCTCGTCTGTCAGCGAAGGTCCTTCAGAAGACGTAGGGAAGGCGCCCAGGTCGAAAGCGAGAGGGAGGTGCGGCTGAGGCGAGGTCGACACGACGAACCCACGAAACCAGCGGGCTGTAGATGGACTAGGAGTCGACGGCTGGAAGACTTCGAAGCAGTAGACCTCCATGCCAATCTCGAGGGGGATCTTTAGACGAGGCGGAGGGCGTCAGCTTGGCAAGCTCTCCTCCAGCGTCTGAAGTACTACAAAAGGGCTCACCTGGTGAGGGTTGAGCTCTCCTCGGTCCTCTGTAGTGCCGTTGATGTTGGGCTCTACCAGCGCGACGGGGAGGAAGTTGTGGACGCAGATTCCGTAGCCTATGCTCGTGAGGCGGCTCCACCTCCCTTGCATAACGATAGGCTGACGGCCCTCCATCGTGTGCTGAGGTGCAGAGCTAGCTTGTCGAGTTGCCGAAAGTTGCGAGTCGAAAGTTGAAACGAGGGAGCGGTTGGTGGGAAAGGCGAGCGGCGCCGCCAGTTGGAGCTTCGAGACGTTGGTGGGGAGGCTGGAGCGTCGACTCGTCACTCGCTCACGGCCTGCAGAGCGTTACGGCGAGTAACAAGAGTCAAAATTGATTGTATTGAGACCATCCCGGCTCCCCCTTTCCACCTTGAGAGCCCTCTCGGCGATGTCTCCTCTCTCGGCCGACCCTCTTTCGCCGAGAAGCTTTCGTTCGCTCCAGACCTCGCTCGTCTACAGCGGGCAAGACGAATAGTGAACTGTTGATTACTGTGCAGCTCATGCTAGGTGAAAACCGGTACTGCAAAGGGAGAAAGAACGACAAAACGAGGGGGTATCGTGCGAGAGCTGCTGCGAGGGGTACTGATGCGAGGGATGCGAAGAAGAATCAAAGCAACAAAGTAGGTAGTAGGTAGATGAGAGTCTGATTTGAACGGGGTAGAATGCTATGTTGTGGGTGAGAATGGATTGGGCAGCGCCGAAGGGATCTACCTCCCAGCTCGCGGAGGGATGGCGTAGGGGCGAGCCTTGGGGTCGATGGGCTCGGCGCGCTCTCCTCCGGCCACCAGGTTGTGCCAGTACACGACGTCGCCGTGGTTGAGGCCTTCTCTCCTCGACGGCGGAGTGGGAGAGGGCGAGCGACCTCCGTCGGCGCCTCGCTGGGAGGGAACTCGGAGGTTGGAGACGGGGGCGGGGGCGTCCTTGAAGTCGCTGTAAGCTCCATGAGCATCAGGCGAGGTCGAAGGCGAAGGAGATGATCCACGGGAGGATGGAGAGGGCGAGTAGGAGCGAATCGGCGCCGTCTGAACGACTCCAGTCTCGCCTTCGAAGCATCGGCGCTCAGAGAAGGTGACCTGATCATGGTGGAAGACGAAACGGTGGTGGTTGGCCGAACGCTGGTGCTTCTGTACGGAAGCCTGTGAATGAGGAAAGGCAAGATTAGCTGCGATTCCGACGACCGAAGAGCTGGGAAAGGGGAAAAGCCGTGAATCGGAGCTTACGGTGCAGCGAGCGCAAGGGGAGACGATATGGTAGCCCACGGTGCACCCACATCCGTGGCAAGCGATCGAGGAAGTCTGTAGGGGAGCCGCACGTCAGCTTTTCGATTCGTTCTCAGAGCCGAGAGAGGGAAGGAGGGAGGCTCACCAGGCAGTTACAGGTCCGCTCGGCGGCCAGCTCCTGCTGCTTCTCGGGGGCGAGAGTGCTAGCGTTGCATGGGTGTGCATCGGTGGAGAAGAGGACAATGTTGGGCTTGAGCAGCAGCACGGCCTGCCAGAGAGACGACGTTAGCAAGGCAGCTCGGCGCTCTCTTTCGCGGCGAGAAGGGATGAACTCACCCTCATGCCACGATCCGAGAGAAAGGTATCACAGCTAGCACATCGCAGCACGTAAACCCGATGCACGGGAGGAGGAGGAGCAGGCGGCTCCTGCAGGCTGCTCGTCGAAGTCGTCCAGCGAACGGTCGCTGGGGCCTCGGCGTGTCGGGATGGCCGCTCATCCATCCTAGGGCGCTGGTAGTGAGGGAGGGGTTGCGAACTAAAGGGACCTTGAAGGTGCTGCTCCCTCGAAGCTAGGTAGGTGGTGGCGGCGGCGGAAGCTGGGGTCGACGGCGTGCGCGAAGGATGCGACGACGCGCTTGAAGGGAAGGAGGTGAAGTGCGAGCCAGGGTTGGTGTTGATGAGGCGAGGATCCCTCATGGCGATGTGTAGCGATTCAGAGGGTGGCTTGGATGAATTGACGGGAAGGAGGACAAGAGAAGAGGGAGAAGGACGGGAAGGAGCTTCGCAGCGACGACTTCGAGCGACCGCCTAGTGCGTTGGTGGTCGTGAGGAGGAGCTGGGGCGTAGGTCGAGAGGAGCGGTGTGGAGTTGAGGAGACGGCCTGAAGAGGAGCCCGTCCGCGAGAGTTGAACGAGAGACGAGGTCCGAGGCAGGGAGGGGGGTTGCGAAGCGTCGGAAGGGGGACTGGCTGGAGAGCTGAGCGCCGTCTGTCGCTGAGATGCTAGTAGGTGGAGGGGAGAGCTCGGGAAGGTCGAAAGAGGCGAGCAAGCGTCGACTGGTGGCAAGAAAGAGGGAGAGAGAGCGCGGGACGGCAAAGAGAGCAGAGGAGCTCGCTCAACTCGGAGAGTCTGGCGGTAAGTTCAACGCAGGCATGCGCTGCAGAGGCACATCTGTCTCAATGGAGTGGTCTCCCAGAGCCTGACTCTCCTCTCACGCCGGCGGGAGCCAGAGAAAAGGGTCGCCAGGCTGGGAGAGGGAGGCCCTGTTCCGCTCGAATCTGGCCGATTCGGGAAGGAAAGTAAGAGGTGAATCAATGAAACGCAGCTCAAGGTTTGCTGTCGGAATCCTACAGAAGCCCGATCGTCCTGTATGGAACCTCTCCGCTGAAATCTCGGCGACCCCAAGCTGCTGCAGGGCTGTAGGCACCCTCGCAATCTCTCCCACACGAGCAAGATGACCAGCTCGCGTGTTGGTCAAGAGCAGAGGTGCATAACAATTTCCCGCGGGGTCCCCAACAGCCGCCGCCAACGGTACGGCGTCACCGACCGCAAGGGGAGTTGCCGAGCGAGCCAACCTTGCGCCGAACCCACAGCGCCGAACAGCCTTCCTTCTCCCCCCGGCACCGGATTCATAACGTTAAAAAACTTTGTCGATGACGGTTCCCGTGGAACAGCGGCGGTGACAGCGAGTCCAAGAGTCGACAAGAATCGAGAATCGAGCAGGGAGGGAGGGGGCCGAGATCTTCGCCAGCGGGAGGACGGGGGCGAGAATGAAGTGGCCTCCAAGAATCGTCCATTAAACACTCAAATCCTCCTCCTTGTACTCCTGCTACATCTGGATCCACACTCCCATCATGAAGGCTAGGCCGAGCACAGCAGCGCTCCCAGTCGTTGCGCTCAGCGGAACGGCTCGGCTGGCGGGGCTCGACGGGGAGCTCGTCGACGAAGGGACAGTACCTGTGGCTGTCGCAGAGGTCGGCGAGGCGGATGAGGCTCGACCGATAGTCGCCACTACGGGCGAGGTGTTGTTGGTAGGCGTGGGAGAGATGGTGGCGAGGAGGAAGCCCGTGTCGGGAACGGCGCCGCTGCTGGCGGTACTGAGGAGGCCTGTAAGGTTTGCGGATGCCTCGATGAGGAGAGTAGAGTTGAAGTATTGATGATCCGCGTCCACGTTGCTGTAATTGAAGAGCTGGTCAGCTGGTGTTTAACGTGAAGGGCTCGCGAAGGAGGCAAACTCACTCGAACTGGCTTAAGAGCAGGTTCGCATCGTTGGCGGCAGGAAGCGAATAGATAGGGATAGTGGTCGTAGAGTTGTAGGTCGAGTTGAGGGTGCACGACTGCGAGAGGCGGGGGTCAGCTGAGGCTCGACGTTGCTGCGAAGCTCGGCGCCGACTTGCCTCATTTGCTGTCGAGTAGAGGATCACGGCTACGGCGTCGAGCGAGGCCGCCAGCTGGAAGAAGTCGACCTCTGCTGTAGCATTACTAGTGGAGTTGCTTGAGAGGGTAGAGTTGGTGGTGGAGGTTGAGTTGGTCGACGAGGTCGAGTTGGTCGCCGAAGAGTTGGTGCTGGAGACTCCCAGGGGCGCTGTAGCTGATTCGTCGCAGCTAACGAGGGCGACGAAGGGGATTCCCGAGCTAGTACCGTTTGCCTCCGTACCCAGCGTCTCGTTGAAGCGAAGAAGGACACCCTGTAGCGACGTAGCTCAGCGACCGTCGTCTCCCCTTCGAAGGCTCGCGCGGGCGCTGGGGAGGAACTCACGTAGATGGGGGAGGTGGAGGTACTATTGGTGCCGTTCGCGCCTTTCAGCAGCTCGAGACCGTCCTGTATATCATGCGAAGGTCAGCTTCGCCCCCATCTCTGTAGTTTCCCAAGTGCACGGCGCGCTCACCGTAAAGACTCCCTGGCCTGAAGTGCTCGTCCACGCGCTCTTCAGCGTCGAGTTGTAGCTCGTAATCTTTTCCGAGCTCGAACTCGCTGGTAGTGCAGCCTGTACTGCTGTTGCTGCTGCCAGAGCGCTAAGAATTGAGGTGAAGAGCATGGCTCGAAAGGTTGTGTGTGCGGGGTGGGGTGTGCGCCTCGCTGTGCTGAAGAGCGAGAGCTGGAGAGGACTGTGTACAAGAGTAGGTCGTGTAGGACGAGTTTTGATCTGCTTGGCTGCTGGCTGGTCGTCGAGGGTGTGAAAGAAACGAGGCAGTCGGGAGGAAAGAGAGCGGTTCGAGCGTGCCGTCATGGCGAAGGGGCGGTGTCAAGTTCGTCGGATTCTGCAGCACAACATGGGATTGGCAACACGAGCAAAGCTACATCACTGAGTAAAATGTCCATCGTCCAAGATTCGCAAAGCCTTCCTCGCTCCCTCTTCGTCAAACCGTCGACCGGGCATCGAAAGAGGGATGCTGGCAATGCCGAGTGACTGCGAAGAGCGAGAAGACAGTTAGTTAGGCGACGGTTCAGTGAGGAGATCTCAAAGTTCACCTCTAATGCTGATGTATCAACTTGCACCTCTCCCTCCTCGATGTAGACGACGTGCGAAATGAGATCTCGAGCCTCCCATCGCTGCCAACGCCGAAAGTCAGTGACCGTCTTCGCGCGAACGTCCAGCTCAACTGAACTCACGCGAGCCCGTCCTCCTTCGCCGTAGGTTCCGCTGCACGCCGACCGAATTGCCTCGACAAAGTCCAACGCCGTGTAGTCGGGAGTCTCGCGGTCGAGGGAGGAGTTGAGGAAGAGCACCTTGGCTCGGATTGTGGAAGATGTCGCGATGGCTTCACCTACGCCACGGAGCGCGAGGCAGGGGATGATGGAGGTGTACAAGGAACCTGGCGAGTAGATGAGTCTGTAGGAACTCGAGGTCAGCGAGACTCGAGAGCGAGAGATTAGACGGGGACGGACGTTGTCGCCGAGCTTAGCGACTCGATGAACTGAGGGTTCGCTCGAGGGAAGATTTCGTTTCCGTAGGCGTTGAGGTAGAAGATACGGGAGATCCGAGATTCGAGAGGGATGGCGTCCTTGCTAAAGACGACATTTCGGTTCCGCTCGGCTTCCAACTCGTCGTCGTCCTCTCCTTCGAGACCTTGCTCATCTTCCTCGTCGCCCAGCGTGCGCGCTTCGAAGAGAGCTGGAGTAGTCGAGCGAGAGATGTACGTTCCGCCGAGCATTGATCCTCCTGGGGATGGAGGGAGACGGCCGAAGGATGGCGTCGGTGGACGGAGGGCGGGGGTGATGGGTCGTGAGGGAGGATACAGGGAAGGAGGGGAGGGGTGAGAGATCTCCGACTGTCCAGCAATCACAGTACCATCCTCCTGCATACGAGAAGAGCTCGTAAATACCTCGTCGGGAGGCTGACAAGACGACCGAGCCCGGACCACGTACCAGCTCGGCGGCGATGGTGGCGGTAGAGCTCGTGTTGATGACGGGGACAACCCTGAACGTCTCGTGAGGAATCTCCGTGACCGAAGCAAAGAGGAAGATGGCCGAGGGCAAGGATCCGAGGAAGAGTTGGGCGCCGGCCAAGAAGAGGTTGCCGATGCTCGCTCTTTTAAAGTTGAAGCCGCGCTGAGCCTTCTTGAGGATGCGAGAGTTGACGTGTACGAGGAAAGCTCGGATGCACTCTTTGCGGTCGTTAGGAATCCCCTGCGAAGAGAGCCGAGGTCAGCGAAGCTCTCCCATCTCGCCGATCTCGGCGCCAACCTACAGCCCATAAACGATGCTTTCCCTCAATGATTCGGTGCCATTCCGACTTGGCCTCGGCTGAACTGGCCGAGTCCGACAGGCGATACTCGAGGAGGGTCTTGATCGCGTGCAGCGGCGACTCCGCGCTGCTCTCCGGGATCAAGCGTACGAGGCGAGATCTGGGGGAGCACGGCCGAGCTGATCAGCTTTCCGAGAAGTCTATCGCTGCATCTAGGACCTACCGTAGATCTCCGACCGAGGGCCCTCCGCCCAAGACCCGCTGAATCTCAGACGACGAGCCGCCGTCGTCGCTGATGGGCAGGATATGGGTTGTCCGCAAGCTCTGGGAGAATGCACCTAGTATAGCGTTCGCCCCTGTACCTCCACCGATGACCGAAAAGACCTGCATCTCGAGAGGAAGGGCGTCACTCGTCGCGAGAGTTGGCGTCGACGTTTGGGAGGCGGCGGCGGAGAGAGGATGGCGAGGGGAAGGTGCAAGAACGGTAGGGAGGGCGGGAATCCGCTCGAAGTATGGCAGATCCATCTTGCGCGAAAGCCGAAGGTAGGGGGTCTCGGCAAAGAAGGGAAGGCGGTCCTCCGCGCTTTCGAGATCTCGCGACGACCCTCTCTCTTTCCCTCCGCTTCGTTTCGCTCGTCTTATCTTCGCCTAGATCGTTCGTTCAGCTCATAACCCAAGCCATGCCTGCTGCCCCTGCGCCTCCCAAGTCCATCCTCGTCGTCGGAGCTGGTTGCTTCGGTGCTGCTACCGTCCAGTCGCTCGTCGACGGCCCTTATCGCGGTCACGAGCACCTCATCACCGTCTTGGATCGCTCGCACTTGCTGGGAACTCCTGCTAGCGATGCTGCTTCCTTTGACTACAACAAGATCTTGCGCCAGGACTACACCGATCCGTGAGTCTTGCGCCCGCCTTTCCAAGTTTCTCGAGCTGACCTCGGAACTTCCCCTCCGCCGCTGTTAGCTTCTACGCTGAGCTCGCCAAGGAGTCGTTGAAGAGGTGGAGAGGACCAGGCTACAACCGCACCTACCACGAGTGTGGTGTGATGATGGGCTCTTCGCACTCGGATGCGGAAAGCGCTCGGTACATTCAAGGCTCCCTCGCCGTCAACTCACTCCCCGGGATGCAGGCAGCAGGACTCAAGGCCTACTCGCTCGACACTCCTGCCGACATTAAGCAGGTGTACGGTCGCGCCGTCACGGGCGATTTCGAGGGCAACATCGCCTGTGAGTTGCGGCCTTGCGAAGGCGATTCCGCCCTCGGCGAAGTGCGGCAGCTCAACTCCTCCTCCCTTCGCAGACTACAACCAAGCTGGTGGATGGGCCGACTCTCGCATGGCAGTAGTGGATGTCCTCTCGCGCGTCCGAGCCCGTGGAGTCAAGTTTGCTTCCGGAGAGGCCGCCTCGCTGCTCTTCTCGGCCGACAAGAAGGACGTCAAGGGCGTTACCACGAAGGAGGGAAACGAGCACCGCGCCGACTTTGTCATCCTTGCATCGGGTGCATGGACGGGTGCGCTGGTGCCCGAGATTGCCCACGATCTGCTGGCGACTGGACAGACGGTCGGAACGATTCAGCTCTCGGCGGAGGAGGCCGAGGAGTATGCTACCATTCCTGTACGTTTAGATAAATTTGAGTTGGTCTCCAAGCTCATACTGACTCTCTCTTGCTGTACCAGATCACCCTGCTGCTCGACACGGGATTGTACGGCCTTAATCGCCTTTCGCAGCTTTCTCGGCGCCGACTGACTCTTGTCTGTCTCCATAGCTACTGCTTCCCACCAAACAAGGACGGCGTCTTCAAGTTTGCTATTCACGACGGAGGATGGCTTGATCCTCAAGTCCAGACCAACCTTCCTTCCATGCCTCGAACCGCCCTCACCGTCGGCTGCGAGCGCCAGCAGGTTCCCGAGGCGGCCAAGCAGGCTCTTCTGCGAGGACTGAGGCGCGTGTTCCCCAAGCTCGCTACCAAGGAGTGGCTTCAGAGTCGTCTGTGCTGGTGAGTTGTATAACCGAGCTCGATTTCGAGATCTCCTCGCTGACCTCTTAACCTTTCTCGGCGCAGGTACACCGACCGAGCAAGTGGCGACTGGTGAGCTGGTTCTCTCCCATTCTCTTTGCTTCAAACGAGAATCTGACCGTGATCCTCCCCTACAGGCTCATCGACTACCACCCCTCATACCCCTCTCTCTTCCTCGCAACTGGTGGATCCGGCCACGCCTTCAGTGCGCTTCCCCTTCCCCCTCTTGCACCTCTCTATCACGCACTAACTTTTCACCGTTTCGCAGAGTTTTTCCCCGTCCTCGGCGACCTCTGCCTCGCCGGTATTGAGCGGCGGCTCACTCCTCAACAAGCCTCCTACTTCAGCTTCGCAGGCGACGCTGACCGAATCGACAAGTCGCGTGGCGAGACGGCGCTGGTGCGCAAGGTGTTGGAGCCCCTGCCTATCAAGGCCAAGCTGTAGATCTACTTATACCCCCGCATGCATTACACCTATTCTCCTTCGAAAGCCTGCGCCGAGAAAGAGCTGCGTTCGCCGAAGCTCGCGGAAAGCCTTTATGAATCGAAGCACGGCAAGAATACAAGTACAACACTGAACATCAGCTCTCTACAAAACCCCATCGAGCAACCTGACCGAATCAACCACCTCCCAAAGCTTTCTGCCCGGCCTACCCCTCGCTCCTCCATTCGCTCCCCCGTTCGCTCCATTCTGACCCTGCTCCCCAGGTGGCGGGTGCGATCCTCCATCCTCGCTCTCCGAACCGCCATCCGTTGAGGTGTTGTTGCTCGGCGATTGAGGAACCTGCAGCGATGACTCGCCGCCATTCGTCTCGTTCTCGAATTCGGGGAAGAGCTGTTGCCGGAGGGAGAGGGATCTGGGCGAGAGTTGGGGAGTGCCGGTTCCGGTGGGAGTAGCGGTTCCGTTGCTGGCGCCGTTAAGGCGAGGGGTGGCTCCTGCGCCCGAACGAGAATCGCCGTTGACCGAGGAGGAAGCGACGCGAGGGTGAGCGACGTCGGGGTGGCCAACGGGGATGGCGACGGCGGTAGGATCAATGAGGTACTGCTCCCTGCCCGTAGTAGCCGTTGATCCTCCATTGTTGAGCGAGTTGGAGCGCGAACCCGTTCTCGTCGTGCGCGCTCGAGTGAGTTTCGGCTTCTTGGCGCTGAGCTGAGTCTCGCGCATCTGAGCATCGCCGTCTTCGTCCTCCGAGTCGCTTGATGTAGCGTCCGAGTCCTCGCTATCGCTTGGGGGAGAAATGGCGAAGAGGCGCTCGACCGCGGCGAGGTGAGGTTGGGCGAGCAGGCCGGGAGAGATGTCGAAGAGGGCACTGAAGTCGCTGGTATCGAGAGGGGCATCGATAGGAGTGTTGTCGCCTGCAGCGAGGAGGTCGGCGGCGCGGATGGAGTCGACAGGGAGGGTCGTCTTGCCGTTCGAGACGGTGATGGTCGGCTGAGAGGCGTCCTCTGGCTCGGCGGCGGCGGAAAGGAGGGAGAGTTGGGAGCGAACGGAAGTTTGAATGCCGTTGGCGCGGTTGGTGCGAATGAGGGAGATGACGCTCGAGATCATGGACTTGAGATGGGTCTGCGAAGGTCAACCGAGATCAGCAAAAGTCGGGGCGACGGTCGAGCTCGGCTGATTCTCACCTCGATAGCTTGTACCCCCAATGCTGCCGCTTTAGTGTCGGCTCCGTTGGCCAGCCCGCTATCATAGGCAATCAGGCTCATACGATCCTTGAGCGAGTCGACGTCGGGCAGCATGCGCGTCTCGCAGCAGTGAGGAGCTTGGAGGCAGCGCATGTAGTCTTGAGGAAGAGCTGTTGATAATATTTCGTCAGCGATTGGCTGCTACATCGATTCAGCAAGCAACGTACTGGCCGGAGGTTGTTTTGCGTCGGCGAGCGCCAGCGGAAGCCCGTCCTTGCCGACATGAGTCCCTCTCGAGTCTAGCGAAGCACCTAACGAGCGCTGCTTGGCTTCCTCCCGTTCCCTCGCCTTCTCCTTTTCCCTCTCCGACTCCTTCTTGGTGCCCAAGCCCAGCATCTTGAGCTCCGCTCGTTCGCGCTTGCCGATGGCCATGACCGTAGCCTTGACTCGTCGACGCTTGGGATCACGATCCTCAAACTTGACTCCATCCTTGTCGCGCTTGCGTTTGTGCCAGCCGGCGTGTCGGAGAGCGGCGGGAGGAAGGGAAGGGCGCGTCGTGTTGTAGAGGATGGAGAGCAGTAGCGCATTGTGCAGTTGTACTATGGGAAGTGAAATAGAGTGAGTAAGAGATGGAAGGGGCTGTGGTACAGCTCTCGAGCTTCATCGAGCCTCTTAGCGCAAGACGACCTACCTGCCTCTCCCTTGACGCCTAGTGTCGCCTTGATCTGCGCTCCAAGCTCCTCCCGGTTGATCTTGCCCTGCATGAAGCCGACGAGCGACGACCAGTAGCGGTGACCCTCGCCCGGAGGCAGCAGAGCGGCGAGGCGTAGCTTAATTCCTAGCACATCAGCGCGTTTGGGACCGTCCTCAGGTGAGGGTAGCAGCGAAGGCAATGGCGGTACCAGCTCTGTTGAGAGCCCTGCTTCCTCCATTGTATGAAGGAGCTCGTTAGGCGGAGGCGGAGGTGACGATAAAAAGACGAGTGAGGGGGAGGAAGGAGAGAGACGCTGGATGCTTCGCGAGTCGTCCTCGGCGATTGTGCACCGGGGTAGCAAGTTCGCAAAGCCTTGCAAAATGCTTCAGGGTATTCTTGAGTTGCGAATGTGGCTAATCTAATCTACAAAACGGCGCTGTTGCTACACCAAGGCCTCGCTCTCGACCTTCCTCCTCCATGATCCCTCATCCCTCCTTCACCTGACCCAACGGAGACCAGACGTCTATCAGCTGACAGCACAGCCATCAATGTCCTCTCGCCGTCCCAGCACTGCTCACTGCCCTCCATACTCCTCTGAGGGCCTCCCTCGGCGATTCCAACTCATGCCTACGAAAGGAAGCTCATCAGCATCTGAAGACAGCTCGCAGAGTAGCAAGAGCACTCACATCCTCGTCTGGTGTCTCCCATCGAATGTAGGTGTCGATGACGGCCGAGAAAGCAGCGAAACCCATGCCTGCGAAGGACGAATAAGCTCCGAACACCCGTCCCATAGCTCAAACAGCTGGACTCACCTCCGAGAATCATAGCCCTAGTACCAGAGTTGCGACCGAGAACAGCACCCGAAATCAAGCCGGCGTAGACCGAGTTGTAGATGTCGTTCTTTGCTCGGTACTGTCGGCGAAGGTCAAAGAGTCAGCGCCCTCCCCCCTCTCGAGCCTCGAAGCATGCTCCGACTTACGCCTTCGACAACACATTCTGTACCGGCGTAGAGCGCTCCCACCATACCGAATCCCTTGCCCTGGCGCCACATCCCCTTGCCCATATCCTTGAAGACCAACTTGGCCTTCTGCATCGTCTTCATGCCGTCGTACTGTGTTGCTCGGAAAGGGTCTTCAAGGGTGAAGGAAGATCCCATGAGCGAGAAGAAGGCTCCAATGGCGAATCCTGTAGCGCAAGAAGCGCGAGAGAGAAGTGCGCGTTTGGTGAGCTGGGCTCTTGTCGGCAGCCTGAGAGGCAAACTCACCCATTCCTCCACTGAGCGTAGCCTTTGCTACAGGCGACTCAATCCCTGCCTGAACGAGGCGCATCTGCTTAATGGAGTTGAGGATCTCTCGCCGTTCTTCGGGCGTCTTGGCCACACCTCCTGGACCAGGCTCGTAACCGGGAACCACGAAGGGTGCCACGCATTGCTCCATTTTGGTACAAAGATGTCCTTTCCTGGCGTGTTTTCCTTTCCGAGGAGCGGGCGAACGAAGTGACGAGGTAAGAGAAGGAGGGAGAGCTGCTCCCAGCAAGGTGCGCCGCCTTTTCGCAAGTCGGCCGGCTGAGGTCGCGAGAGGGGAAATCGAGTGATACAGCTCGCAGAGGCAAGGCAGCAGCTTAGTATCACTCTGTTGAAGGTACAATCGCTTTCGCTCAACGACCCAGCTCCATCAATGCTCTTCTCCTTTCTCTTAAACAACGCCGAGCCCGAGCACCCCCTTCGAGCCTCTTCAGACGGGTGAAAACGAATGCTATGTACATCAAACTTGCTCACTACCCATCCACCACTCTACCTGACCTTCCCCCACTCCAACAACATCTCTACACACCTCGTCCACTCCTCTACGATGTTCCCCTCGGGCATGAACTGCTCGGCGATCCCTTGCTTCTCCGCCTCGAGCCATCCACGCTGGACGGCGAGGAAGTTCTTACGCATGTAGCGGATTCCAGGTTCCATGCACTGCTTGGAGGGGTCCGAGAGGAAGGAGTGAAGGGCGATGGGAGAGAGCTTGCGAAGGTGAGAGATGAGCGAGTCGAGATAGTCTTCGTTCTTGTAGTGCGGGAAGGGGAAGCGACTGTGGGTTGAGGGTGGTTAGAAAACTGATGAGCTGTAGAGAAAGAGGTGCACTCACTGTCCCATCATGAGAGGTTCGTGACCCGGCTCCCTCAGCTCTTTCTCCGAACGCCGAAGCTCGACCAGGGCCTTCTAACAAAACGAGGCCGCTTGCTACGCCCTGTCGGCTCAGAGCAGTGAAAGGTCTGTAATACAGCAAATAATCCGCCTCCTACGCACCTGTCGGCTCAGAGCAGTGAGAAGTCTAAAGCCAACAGCGGATCGCCCGCTCGTCCCCTTCAAACCCTCGAACGTCTCCTACATCCACCATCGTCCCTAACCTCCTACACCTCCCATATAAATCCCACCTAGCCGTATGGTTGGCTCCCTACATCCCTACCAAGTCCCTCAAGGTAGTGATGGACGATTTCGAGCCTTGAAGTTGGGCCGAGTGAGCAGCGAGGTAGGTGAAGGGGCGAGCGATGGTCGAAGGAGCGAAGGTCGAGTATCGAGTTGAGCGAGTGATGAAGGAATGGAGTCGAGAATGAAGTTGAGTCGAATACGGAAGTGATCTTGAGATGCGAATCCCTTAGGCTCGGAGTCGGACACCTCCTCCTTCGCCGGAAGAAGCTCAGGCTCACATCAAAAGGTGCCACGCATTGCTCCATTTTGGTACAAAGATGTCCTTTCCTGGCGTGTTTTCCTTTCCTAGGAGCGGGCGAACGAAGTGACGAGGTAAGAGAAGGAGGGAGAGCTGCTCCCAGCAAGGTGCGCCGCCTTTTCGCAAGTCGGCCGGCTGAGGTCGCGAGAGGGGAAATCGAGTGATACAGCTCGCAGAGGCAAGGCAGCAGCTTAGTATCACTCTGTTGAAGGTACAATCGCTTTCGCTCAACGACCCAGCTCCATCAATGCTCTTCTCCTTTCTCTCAAACAACGCCGAGCCCGAGCACCCCCTTCGGGCCTCTTCAAAGGGATGAAACGAATGCTATGTACAACAAGCTACTGAGGTACAGATCCGCCATTCTGAATGCCCTTCTCCCACTCCAACAACTTCTCCACACACCTCGTCCAACTCTCGACACTGTTCCCCTCGGGCATGAACTGCTCGGCGATCCCCCTCTTCTCGGCCTCAAGCCATCCATGTTGGACGGCGAGGAAGTTTCTGCGCATGTAGCGGATTCCAGGCTCCACGAACGGCTTGGAGGGGTCCGAGAGGAAGGAGGGAAGGGCGATGGGAGAGAGCTTGCGAAGGTGAGATATGAGCGAGTCGAGATAGTCTTCGTTTTTGTAGTGCGGGAGGGGGAAGCGGCTGTGGGTTGAGCCTGGTTAGCCAAGTAGAAAGCTTAAAGAAGAAAGCTGCACTCACTGTCCCATCACAAGAGGCTCATGACCTGCTTCCCTCAGCTCTTGCTCCGAACGCCGAAGCTCGACCATCGCCTCCTCCTTCGACGGAAGGAGCTCGGGCTCGCACAGCGCGTGAGCAATGAGGAACCCTTGGGCGTAAGCGTTGTAAGCGTAGGCGACCGAGACGTTGAGCCCTACGAAGGCGAGGGCATCCATCGGCAAGCGTTCGTCGATGGCGAAGACCGAGTGATGAAGAGGACCGATCTTGCGAAGGTTGGTCTCGAGGGAGGTGGGCGTGCCGGTTGAGTTAGGGTTGATGGCTAAGAGGGAGTTGAGGTAGGGTACCCGAAGCTCGTAGCCCGTGCCGTAGAAGACTGAGATGGGGATCGTGTCGTTGGAGAGCGAGGTGCCGTCCTCGAAGATGATGCAGGTCGGCGTGTAGCGGGCGATGCGAGGCTTGAGGTGCACGTTAGGGAGAGGAGCCCATCCGATCGAGTTGGTACTGTACGAGTGGTAGACCTGTAGAAGCGAAGGATTAGCAAAGGGAGGAGCGCCGAGCACTCGGTTCACTCACCGTCGCTCCCGCTTTAGCCAGCTGATCTGCCTCGTCCCTACCCGTAGCGCCGTTTCCAACAACCACCACAATCTGTCCCTTGTACTTCGCGACATCGCGAAAGTACATCGAGTGCAGAACCTGCCTTCCCTCGCCAGCCCACAGCTCCTCGCCTTCAATCCTCGGCGAGCGAGGGAAGTGATTGTGACCGTTGGCCGAGATGAGGTGGTCGTAATTATTGTTGAAAATGCCAGAGGGGTTTGAGACGCGAAGAGTCCCCTTGTCGTTGTCGTTGTAGGAAGCGTCGAGGACCGAGTGCGAGAGGTGGCAGAAAGGGAACAGCGAGTCCTTCTCGACGAAATCGTTCAGTTGGGCATTGACAACGGTCCAGGAAGGGAAGAGGTTGGTTCCCGCGGGATAAGGGTGGTTGGGAAAGTGCACTGCAAGTTGGAAGAGGTCAGCGACGAGATTCGGCGCTCATGCCCGAGACGGGAGCTCACTCGTCGGCTGAGGGTTGTTGGTGCGCATGCTTGGGTACAGGGGCGTCTCGGGAAGAGTAGGCGGACATGGAACGTTTGTTTCAGGATTCCTGCGAGCGACAGTAGTCAGAGGCGTTAGCTCGGCTCGTCCTTTCCCTCCAGCGCTCAAGCAACCTTCGGCGCGAAGCTCACCAGATTCCACCAAGACGGCTACGCTCCTCAAACAGGTCGATAACCCACCCTTGTTGAGCATGTACAGGTAGATCGAGCAAAGCCTGCGATAAGAGGTGGTCAGTTTGCAGCTAGAGCCTCCGAAGCGCGCGCTGCACCTCGCAGCTCGCTTCGCGTCCCCTGCGCTTTCAACGAGCACCGCGGAAGACGATGGAGCCCACCTTGAGCGCACCAAGACCAGCGACACCACCACCGACGATGGCGATACGTTTGGGAGAGGTAGGGGAGGCTGCCGAGCTGGAGCTCGAGGGGGCTGCTGGAAACGAGCGCGTGAGCTCCACCTTGCTTTTGTACGTGGAGAGTTCGGGTCGAAGAGAGCTTACCCGTGTGGTTGAGAGTATCGTTGATGAGCATGGTGGTAAGGTGGGTTGAGAGGATGGTGGTAGAGGGAGAAGAAGCGAAGCCGAAGAGGCGAGAGGGAGGAAAGAGGATGGCAGGAGGGAGGCAGGTCGACGAGCAGCAGCAAGCTCCACCGCGACGTCCCTTTGTGTCCCCGTGCAACAAACGTTTCATGATCAGCTATCGCCTGCGCCCTCTCCAGCTTCCCCGGTGCAATCGAGGATCATGCGGATGGCGTGCGAAGGCGAGCTAGGGTCGATCCTACTCCTCAGAGGGCGAGTGAGGCGTATGGAGGTGGCATGTAGGTTTAGGAAACTTCAGAGGGGCTGGAGAGACCTTCAGGTGATGCCAAGCGCGCCCTTGTGACCTTGGAAGCGGCAGGAGAGTAGAGAACGAGCCAGTTCGGCAGGCTGGCTTTGAAGAGGTCGAGGAGGATGCGAGGACTCGGTGAGGAGTAGAGAAGTAGAGACGACCGCTAAAGCTCTTCTCTGTAATCCATAGCGACGGCGAGAGGCCAGCAAGGAAACGAAGCGAGACGGCGGGAGGCAAAGCCTCAACTTGCCAGCTCGCCAGCTCGAAGCTCAGCCCCTTCGCACTCTCAAGTCACGCCTTCGCCGCTCCCTCGGTCTCGTGCTAAAAAGATACATATCAACATGTTTGAGCTCTCCATCCAAAGTCTAAGACGACCCATCACCCCCCTCCTGCCCCTTTGCAACCTCGGCCTCCTCCCTCGCCCCCTTCGCACTCTCCTGCTCCAACCTCTTGCTCTTGGGCTGGAACCCCGGGAGCTGGAACAGCTCAAACACTCGTTCAGCGGGAGTAGCAAATCCTTGAGCTGCCTTGTCGCCGTGGCTTTGGAGCGAACCGCGAACGATGCCAATCACTGCGCCCGTCGAGCGATCCACGATGGGTCCACCGGAGGAGCCTTGACGGGGGACGCTACTCGTGAGCAGGAGGGCGAGTTGATCGTAGGTTCCGGTCTATACGTTGAGATAGGTCAGCGCTGGTTCCGAGGCTCGTTCCGAATCCTCAAAGACTCACCTGCGCCTCTCGGCCTCGGGAGTCCTTGTACTCGGTGATTCGGCCCATTGACCACTCGCGAGGAGGCGGTCGATCACCATCCTCCTTGCGAGCAGGGTTGGTGTAAGCCAATGTCGCTATAGGAGTGCCCACAACGGCAGGGTAAGGCGAAATGGGGAGGGAGCGAAGGCGAGGAGGCGCAGGGAGGGTGGGCCGAGCGCGAAGACCAGCGGCGGAAGCGAGTGGGAGGGAGTAGGAGGGGTTGGGGAGAGGTCGAGGCGAGAGGTTGAGGATTAGAATGTCGGCGCGAGGGAGGGATGCGGCGGCGTGTGAAACGGTGAAGACGTGACCGGAGGCGGTGAGGACGAACGTCGCCGAGGGAGGAGGGGCGCGAGTCGCCGTTCGAGTGCTCATCTTGGCGAGGTGCGCGCCCATCTGTGGTGTTGGTAAGACGGTCAGCTTTATATTCTCATACGGACCGACGCGTCGACGGTCAACTCTCCCCCCACTACGCGATAAAGGCGCAGGAAAGGCTGGCTAGAGCTCACCTCGTCGAGTGTATGATGGCAGGTGAGGATCTGCGTCTGCTCCAAATCTCCTACAGCAAATCCCGAGCACACGACGACGCGAGGCTCGTCTCCTCCGACGACATGAGCGACGGTAACGATGCCCTCCTGCTCGAGACCATCGGCGAAGGCGCTGGGAGGGGGTTGAGGTTGTGTAGGATCGGTGTGGATGCGTCGGTGAGTAGGAGTAGACTCGTATGGGAGGACTTGGTCTAGCGGAACACCCGCTCGTTGAGCTGATTGCTCGAGCAGTGCTGGGACGGATGCGAAGGCGGCTGAGGCGGCGGGGGAGGGAAAGATACGCTGTAGTTGAGCGAGGGAGCGGAGGAGGAATACATCCAAAGCTACTTCTGCTCCGACGTCGTTATCCTTGGGCTTGGGAGTTGGAGGAGCTGAGGCTTTCGTCCCTCGGAGACGCTGAGGGTGTTGGTGGGGGTGGTTGGCGTTGAAGGGGAAAGGTTGAGGGATAGGAACGGGAGGAGGAAGCTGCATGACTTGACCAGGAGTGATGGAAGTCTGGTGCAAATGAGATTCTTGGACCAGTCGAGCGGGTGAGCGAGTTGAGCTGGAGATTGCGCGAGAGCGAGAGCGAGAGGGAGTGCGGAGGGCGGTGGCGATAATGTGTCGATGCATTGCTGTAGTTGAGCAGGCGAAGGGGCGACGGGGCTGTACTGTAGCAGATGAAAGCGAGTGAGAGAAGCGACGAGGAAGAAGGAAGGAAGGCAAGAGGTCCAGTCCAACGAACCCCTCGGGACTACTTAGGTCGCTCAAGCAGCGCACCCCGCTCTCCTTCTGCCTTCCCCCTCATCCGCTCAGCTCGCTCTTCTCTCGTCTCGACTCGTCTCGGTTTCAGTTCAACGCTCCCCTCTTCTACCTTGCTACAGCACTCGTCTAAGCCAGCTCGCCTCGCTCCCAGTCGTCCCCCAAGTCGAGCTGCGCAACCATGCGTCGCCGCTCGGCCACAGACTCACCTAGAGCCGCTCTCTCGGCTTACTACAATCAGTACTGGACAAACGATCCTATCAAATATCGTTCACTACAACCTACCAACATCCTACAGCAGGCTTTCCCAGACGGTCCATCAGGTTACCCAGGCTGGCCCACACCCTCACCCGACCCTGCTCCCAACCCTGGACACGACACGGACGAGGTGAGCTCCCCTCTACTCGATTCACACCTTATCCTAGTGCAGCTCATCCCTCTGCGCTGCATGCTAACCTCTTGTTGCGCTCGCTCCCGCCTCCCCCGCCTCCTCAGACACTCGAGCTTCTCCTCCCGCTCCTTATCCTTCTCACAGTCCTCCTCTTCCTCCTACTTGTATTCCTCGTATTTCTCCTCCTCCTACGTCGCAGCAGGCGAGGCGCCATCCAACTCGGCGATGCCGGCGGACCCACCAACCTCGAGCAAGAGGACGAGCTCGAAGGCGAGGGCGGACTGCAAGGGATCGAGCAGCGGTGGCTAGAGGGAACAGAAGAAACTACTCGTGCTGGATACCTCAGGTCCAAAGGTGCGCTCTCCAACTCTTACTCGCCTGCAGCAGCGAGCTTTGGTCGCTGACACCCTCTCCCCGCGCATCGCCACCACCGCTGTTGATTACCGCCGTGCAGTCTGGCAGTCGCAATACCCACCAAACTCGCAACCCACCGACATTACCCTCTCGCAATTCCTATCCATCCAAGAAAAGGGAGTCTCCGCCTGGTCGTTCGAGCCCGACTACGAGTCCAACCCCGGCCTCATCGTCCAGTCGCGGACCGAGGTCATCTTCCTCGCCGACAGCATTGGCATGGCGCCCGAGGAAGGAGGTGGATGCTGCGTTCAGAGCAACCTCCCCATACCCAAGCTCAACGACGTCTACTACTGGGAGTGCAAGATGTTTGAGAAGCCCGAGTCGACGACGGTCGCTATCGGTCTCACTACCAAGCCCTATCCTAGCTTCCGTCTACCAGGTGAGCTCAAACGGAGGACCTGTAGTCGTCGAAACCTCCCAGCTAACTCGCTCGCTCGCAGGCTGGAACAAGTATTCGGTCGGCTACTTCTCGACCGACGGCTTCAAATCCCACTCCTACCCCTTCACCTCCACCTCTTATGGCCCTCCTCTCACCGAAGGCGACGTTCTCGGAGTCGGATACCGCCCTCGAACGGGTACCGTCTTCTTCACTCGCAACGGCAAGAAGCTCGAGGACGCCTACATCGGTCTCAACCGCCACAACCTCTTCCCTACCGTCGGCGCCAACGCAGGCTGCACTCTTCACGTCAACTTTGGTCAAGCAGGATTCGTCTTCATCGAGGCGAACGTCAAGAAGTGGGGACTCGCGCCCATGATGGGAACGCTCGCGCCGCCGCCAGCGTACGGCAGCGAGCGAGGGAGCATCCTCCTCGAAAGTGCAGCTGCTCAAGCCGTCCCTCCTCTCCCTCGCATGGTCAACCCTCACGGAGACGAGGGCCGAGGATCCAACCGCCGAGGCAGCTCCTCGCGCCACCAACATCGTTCTCGGCGGCGCGACCCTCCTCCATCATCCTCTTCCAACTTCACTCCCACCGCCACCTCCGCCGCCGGTGCCGCATCAGCACTCGCCACCCCCACTCCCAATCAACCGATCCGTCCGAGCCCTCTTCGACACTCGCGGCAAGCTTCCAACCTCTCCGGTCGGTCTTCGACTTCCACGGCGGGCAGCGGCGCAGGAGATCATTCAGGCAGCGAGGACGATATCCAGAACCCACCGACGCCGGGGTTGCTCGATATCTCGCTGCAGTCGTTGCATCGGTTCCCTATGCCCGAGGATGAGGACGAGGATGAGGATGAGGAGAGGACGGGGAGGGGCAGTGGGGATAGCAGTGAGAGAAGCGAGAGTCTTAGTGATGAGGAGGAGGAGTCGAGTAGGCTCGTCGCGAGTGGTAGTGGGAGCGCGAGTCGACCGGCGTTGGGCAGGAATGGAGGATCCTCGTCTTCGGCGGCGCAAAGCGGCGTCTCCCCTCCCGCCTACCATCCCATCGACCCTCATGTACGTTCAAAACTCTTTCTAGTTCTCAAACTCTCGAGCTGACTTCCTTTCTCCGCACAGATGTACGCCCCCGGCGTCGCCGAAGCCGTCCTCGAGGATGCCTTCCGTCAAAACCCTTCTGCCAGCCACCTCGCCCCTGGCTTCTCCCGATCCTCTTCTCCCGCTACTTACGAAGCTACGCATTCTGGGCTCAGCGGCGCAGGAGGAGGAGGGTTCTTCAGCTGGTTGAGCGGTCGAAGGACGCCGACGACCGAGAGTCAAGGATTGCCCGCGCCTGCTACTTCGCCGGGAGGAGGGAGGAGCGCTGCGTCGAGATAGATGTCTGTTTACATGTGTGCTAGGTCCCCTCTCTGTAGTGTTTCGCTTTTAAGCATTTTCGCCCGCCATTGGTTTCGCCTTTCCCCTCCCCTTTTTGTCCCGTCCGTTTGTGTATCCCCCTCGTTCGAAAACACCTCGTTCTCTCTTTCAAACAGCAGAGAGCAGAGAACGGAGAGCGAGAGGTCCGAAGGTGATGATGCAGAATGCGATTGGGATTTCACTCCTCCATGAGATCCTCGGCCGACTGGCCCTTGGCCTTCTTCGCTGCTACTTTGCGCTCCATCTCCTTCTTGGCCGCCTCGATCTGTGGCCGGAGCTTGCCCTGCTTGGCGAGCTCGAGCAGTAGCGTGTGAATCTAAGGAGAGAAGAGAGGTCAGCGAACGACGACGGTCGGCGAGGAAGAGACACGAACCAAACCGATGTAGTTGTGCCGCCTGAGCGAGTTCTCGATCTGCGTGTGCGAGGTAGAGGTCAATACAAACTTTACTGGAGCCCGAGCAGAGATCACTCACATCCCACTCCTTGAACTGATCCTCAATCCTCGCCAACTTGTTCTTGGCCTCCTCCAGCTGAGCGTTGACCCACTCGTCGCTCTCGCCACGAGCCTGCCCTTCCTCCACCGCCTTGGAAAGAGTAGCGACCTGCTTCGTAAGGTATCCCGAGCGCGAAGTGATGGCCATCAGGTTGAACATGACCTCGCCGGGAGGGTGAGTGGCGATTCGGCGCTCGAGGACGCTAGGGGAAGGCAGCCAAGGTCAGCTTGAGATGCGTGGAACTCGGGAGAGGGAAGGGGCGTACTCTCGAGCGAGGCTGGTCCAGTTTTCGGGGTCGGGAATGTCACCATGCGAAACGGGAAGAGGCTTGAGTCCGTCGAGCTCATAGCTGAGGGCGAAGACGGAGATCAGCATCAAGTGGCGCCATTGATCGTAGAGGGAGAGTCGTACAGCTTGCCGCCAACGGGAAGATAGCCTGAGACGGAAAGGAAGATGTTATTTCGCGCGCGCAAGACGACCGAAAGCCGAGAACGACTGACAGATGAAGTGGTAGGCATCGTCGTCAGCTGTCGGTGGTCGGCTCTCCTCGAGATGGTAAGGGTCCGCTCGAGCGAACGAGTTGTGCACTGTAAGGTTCACCAGGTCAGCAAGCAGACCCTCGCAGAGCGAGCAAGGGAGCACTCACCAGCCCGAATCTTCTCCGAGTTGGAGATTGTCCAGCCCTTGGACTCGGGATCCAATCCCTCACTAAAGGCCTTCAGATTGTTGAGCTCCTCTCCCAGCTCGACGTCGGGATCGTGCACATTGAGGACGGCGTTGAGGAGGGCCATCGAAGCGCAGGCGTTGGTGATGGTTTGCTGAGCGAAGAAGAAGGAAGGGTCCTCGGGGGTGACGAGCTTGCCGTCCATGGATGCGAGGTCTCCGCCGATCCACTTGAAGAGAAAGACGAGAGCCTTGACGGGGTGCAGAGCGGCGAGGAGGTCGGGGTCAAGTCCGTAGAGCTCCTCCACTTCGAGTCCTTTGACGCCCAGCTCCCTCATGATACCTGTGAAGACTCCGGGATCTACCGTGCATCACCGCCGGTACGAGAGGCAGCAAGGGAACAGCGAGCGGGTCGGAGGGAAGTGAGGCAAGACGCGTCAGCGGGGAGCAGCGAAGAGGGGATGGTACAGAACAGGCGTACCACTCTCAGTTAGAGACCATCCCTCAGACATGATTTCTGTAGCTTGTTGGAAGAAGTGAAGTCGAATCGAGGTTCAGCGCGAGAAGCCAAGGAGCTGTGGAGGTCGACCTCCCTCTTTGAACTCCGCCCTTTACCTCGCTGTTTGATCGCGCTCGATTGACACGTCTCTGCACCTCAATAGCAAGTACGTTCTTTCTGCTACTGCTCCGTAGCTGGGGACTAGCGTCTCTACTCCTCCAACTACACGTTCGCGCTGCCGCTCCACTCTCCAAGTCTAGGATGCTCGCCAGCCTCTGGGGGTTTGCGACGAGTGAGCTTCAAGGATCAGAGCGGTTTGGCTGCTGCTACCTGAGCTCCCTTCCTTCTCAAGGGCCGATCCACCCCCATCGCCGACGAGACCGTCAGCTCGGCCGCTATCTCTCGCATGGCCCGTCGCTCGGTCTTTCGAAGAGGGAGCACCAGCATCACAGCTCTGGACGAAGACCATACGGCTGACATTTCGCCTCTCCTCCAGACCATCCTCATCTCTCTCTCACCAAGCACCGACCCGCCGCCGAGCCCCTTAAGCCTCCTCATCATGAAGGCAACCATGCACGACGCCAACTTTCCAAAGGACAGCTCGGGAGCTGTCTACCACATTGGAGTCAAACCCGGAGAGGTCGCGAACCGTATCGTCACTTGCGGTGATCCAATTCGTCTGCGCCGTTTCGCCACCTTCCTCGACCCATCGCCGAAACCCTTCGAGCTCGTCTCGAGTCGAGGGTACACCACCATCACCGGTTGCTACAAGGTGAGTAGAAAACTTCCGTCTATCTCGACACACGCGCGACGAGAGCTCGCAGGAAACGGACCGAGACGAAGCCGAGACGAGATATCGGCGCCAAGTCCCATCACTGACTCCTTCTCCTCTTTCGCCTTTCCCGTCTTCGACAGGGAGTGCCCATCAGTCTGATCGCTATTGGTATGGGAGTCGCCATGGTCGATTTCCTCGTTCGAGAAGTGCGAGCGGTCGTCTCCGGCGACCTGGCAATTGTTCGCTTCGGGTCGTGTGGGTCTTTGTCTCCCGAATTGCCAGTAGGATCAATCGGAGTGTGAGTTATGAATTCAATCTCTCTGGCTCCGGCGAAGCTGACTTCCGTCATTCCTTCCGGCAGCCCTCGCAACGCCATGACCATCTCGACCAACTACGCTCATTTCCACGGCGACGAGTCTCTGCCGCCCTACGTCTTTTCCCCGCCCATCTCGAGCGACCCAAAGCTTCATCAGGTCCTCGTCTCGACGCTTGACTCTGCTGTCGCCAGTTCAACCTGCAAGATCTGCCCGACCGAGTTGCACGCTTCGGCCGACTGCTTCTGTGAGCGCTGCTGCGCAAGGCTAGCTGCTGAGGGCTTCGCTCACAGATTTTTGATCTCGCAGATTCGTCGCAAGGCCGGATAGACCCTCAATTCAAGGACGACAACGCCGACTTCGTTCCTCAACTTCTGGACGCCGCGCCCGAGGTCAAGAGCTTGGAGGTGAGCGAGGATCGCGCTCGATGTCTTCCGAGTATCCCTGTTGATGCACCTACTTCTTCGCGCAGATGGAAACCGCCCACCTGTACGCCTTCTCCTCGCGGCCCTCCGACGATCGCCGAGCTGACCCCCCTCGTTCTACAGCTTCCATCTTGCTTCTGTGGCTCGACACGCCAAGATCTCGGCTGCTGCTTGCCACATGATCTTTGCTGATCGAGTGGGGCAAGAGTTCATTGACCCTTTGGTCGTCGCCGAGCTCGAGCCCAAAGTCGGCCGGGCTTGCCTCGATGCTATCATCAGTTTCCCTCTTTCGGACGAAGTGAGCAGTCGGGTCCTTTTCAAATGAAGTCCATGAACGTTTGCTCAACTGACGCATGACGTGCCGCAGGCGCTGCATCCAGAGGAGGGCTCGGTGTGGGAGATTTGAACAGGAGAAAGGAGACGAGAATCGGTAAAGGCGCCGAGATTTGCTAGACAGTAGCGTATGCATCTAGACCAAGCGTTCAACAAAGTACAGCAGCCCGTTGCGAAAGCTCCGTACGAATTGAGACGCGTCTAAGCTCTAAGGCGAACGCGAACGCGACTCGAGTTCAGCGCTCTTTCCTTTCGCCCGTTTACTCGTCTACCTGAATCGTCTAGCATGTACGCCGGAGGACGACAGTCAACTTCCAATCGCAATCTCGCCACTGCAGCCAACGGCTCGTCTTCAGCGGCTGTAGCAGAGGTCTCGCGTCACGCTCCTCCTCGCTCGGGCAAGTTCCCCCATCGCCTCAACTTCTACGAGCAGCCACCTACCGAGGAGATCACTGTAGAGCAGTTTGAAGAATGGGCTATCGATCGGCTACGCTGTACGTCTCCAACAGCTCTACCCGTCGCGCCTTCGCCTGCTCACAAGACGCGTCCCTTCTCGTAGTGCTGGCGGACATTGAGTCGGCCCAGGCGCGTAACAAGTCGTTCGAAGAGATCAAGGTTATTGTAGGAGAGCGCGCCAAGATGTATATGCCGCTCTCGAGCGACACCGCCAGGAGCGTGGACGTCGAGGCGGAGAGGAAGAAGGACCAGTACTCGCACTTTGTCTTGCGTTTGGCGTTTTGCAGGTCGTGAGTAGACGTTGTATCTTTGGCTATTGTGCTCCCACCAAGGTTTCTGGGGGCGAGACGGACTAGCGGCGGCGCCTCGAGCTGATCCCTGCCTTCGCCGTCTCCTTGCACTTCCTCTTCACCAGCGAGGAGCTTCGAGCAAGGTTCCTCAAGGTCGAGACGACGCTCTTTCGTATTCGCTTCGAGACCGACGACCTCACCGAGCGTCGGCGGTTTGTGGACAGTCTGAACTTCGGTTGGGATGTGGTCAGTCGCGCTTCTTTGATGTCCCCGTCGGCTCTCGCTGAAGTGGTACGTTCATCATAACAGGTCGGTCAACAAGAGAAGCAAGAGCTGCGAGCTCAACTGGCGGCGGCGATGCGATTGCGCGACGAGGACAAGCTCGGCGCCGAATCCTTCTTCAAGGTGAGCCATCTTAAGACCCGATTCACGCCCTTTTTACCAACCTTCGCGTCTTCCACAGGTCGATTGGACTCAAGTCACCGACCTCGTCAGTCAGCGCAAGGTCTTCCTGCGTGCAGGGAAGGCGTACGTGCCGTCGAAGGAGGAGCTCTCGTTGGTGCTGGCCGAATTCCAGAATCGTCTATCTCGTGGGCTCGAGGTGAGTTGGAAGGCTCGAGGCTGCGCGCAAAACGTACTGACCCGCCGATCTGCACTTCTAGATGACTGCAAAAGCGCTGCCACGACTCGACGAGGATCAACGACTCCTCCCCGTCCTCGAGCACCTCTCCATGGGCTTTCAGGCAGGAATCACCTCCGAGTATGTCTTTTCGACCACTGGCGATGGGGAGGAGATCACGGCCGAGATGGTACCGGATCTCGCGAGGCAGAGCTTCCCCATGTGCATGCGCTCGCTCGAGGACACGCTCCGCGGCAGCAAGCATCTCAAGCACGAGGGGCGTCAGCAGTACAACTTGTTCCTCAAGGTGCGTTATCGTTGTTTGGCTTGCCTTGCGTCGTGACAAACGCTAATCGTGCATTCCTTCTCACAGGGAATCGGACTCTCGGTCGAGGAGGCTATCGTCTTCTGGAGAAAGGCCTTCAAGCTCATCACCGACGACGCCTTCAACAAGAACTACAAGTACAATATTCGCCACGGCTACGGTCTTGAGGGAAGCCGCAAGAACTACTCGCCCAAGTCGTGAGTTTCGGTCCACGCCCCTTTTCGCCATCCCCGTCTCGTCTTCCTTCTTCGTAGCAGCCGCTTACGCTCCGCTACCCTTCTACTCTTTTCGCTCGCAGATGTCAACAGATTATCACTGGCGCGACACCCGGTCCCGGACAAGCGCACGGCTGCCCCTTCCGCCATTACTCGGAAGCCAACCTCACCTCCTCGCTTCTCACCACCTACGGGCTCAGCGGATCCGACACCAAAGACATCGTCTCGGCGATCAAGAGCAGTCACTACCATCTCGCCTGCACGCGCCTTTTCGAGATTCAGCACGCCAAGCTCGGCGTTGCGAAGGGCGAGGGACTCGGCAAGGGCGACAGCGTAGATCACCCCAATCGGTACTTTGATCGGAGTCGAGCGCTGTACAAGGAGCAGAGGGAAAAGGAGACGTCTGAGGAAGGCAAGGTCAAGAAGGAGGAGGCGATGGACATCGACGGTTGATTGGGTTTTCGGCTCCTCGTACTCGTGCTTGTGCTTGTAACGCTTCATTTTACTCGTTCTCTCTTCGCTAAGAGACTTGAACGGTCACAAAATAAGCGAGTGATAGTGGCATACGACAATGACTAGAGCGAACAACTACAGCGATACGACTTCCGAGTTCCCCCCTGCACTCATCCCAGCGACATCTGGCGCAACCCATCGCCAGCGTCTCCCATCCTGCCATTCTTCTCCTCAGATTCCCTTTCGAGCCGCCCGCTCATCACCATGCCTACAAACGCCTGCCCTGCCGCCCCTCGTCCTGCTGAGCTGCTCAAGGAGCTCGGGACAGGGCTGCTCGCTCGGCTCCGAGGACCTTGATTGAGAGTGTTGAAGAAGGAGGAAGCGTGCATGTGCGATGCAGTGGCTGACATGGACGGCGACGGGATGGAGATGGGGAGAGTGGTGAGGCTGCTGGAGGGGAATGAGGGAAGGGGAGGTGGAGTCGGAAGCGTTGACGAGTGAGTGAAGGAGAGAAGAGGGGAGGGGATGCCACCTGGTGATAGTGCTGCGGGTGAAACGGCGCGGCGCTTGAAGGCTGAGGCGTAGGGCTCGAAGCGATCATCGTTGACTGCGAAAGAGGCGACCGTTAGCGCTCTCGCGTAAGGAAGCCAAAGGGCAAAAGCAGGAGAGCAAGAGCTCACTCTTCCTCTTTCCCGGACGAGCTGAGCCTTGAGAGTGCCACCCAGGCGTTTGGGGTGAGTTGTTGGGAGCCTGCGATGCGCGAACGAGTCAGGAGTCAGCGCCGAAACGCGCAAGTCGGCGCGAGACGAAAGGCGAGAGGCGGACATACCTCCGTATCCATCCTTCCACGCTCACTACCCGGGCTCCGACCTGTACTTGTGGGATTTGGCGGAGGAATGGAGATGCCGGTGGCGCTTCCGCTGCCTCTGATGCCCGTCCAGATCGCCGAACGGCGCTCATCCTCATCCTCGGTTCCGTAACCTCCCAAACTCATCCCTCCCCAGTCACTACCCGCCTCTCCAATTTCGTCGCCGTCTTCTGCAGAGCTGGCTGGGCTCGGCACTCGATCCATTTCGTCGTCGTTAACCTGCTCGGGGAAGCGATTCCCTAGAGGCGCCGAGCGTGCTAGTCGGCCATCGGAGGGTAGGGTGCAGGCGGAAGTTGAGTTGGTAGAGGAGGACGGCGTGGAGCGCACGGGAGGAACAGACGAGGCGACGGTGAGACGATGGAGAGCGGCCTCGGACATGACTTCGGCGAGGTCCGCCGGGCCAGCTTCGGACTGCAGCTGGGAGAGTACGCGCAGGTGGGACTTGGATTTGGGCTGCAGAGCGAGATCAAGAGGTCAGCGTGCTTTCCAGGCCGAGTCTCGAGCCACCACTCACCAGCAAATTCGGCTTGCGAGACACGGCTCTTCGCACGACACCAGAGCGCCCTCCCTCCTCGCCGCTACCGCTAGCACTCCCAGTCACTCCGTCTCCACCTTTGTCACCCAAAGCTAGACCCAACCCCCCAATATCTTCTGCTGCCTCGTCGTCTGCCCGAGCGCCTCCCGACGACGCGCTGCCGCTGCGAGCGCTGCTGTTGCCGTTGCTGTCGTCCTCCTGCATCTCGTGGTACAGTCGGCGCTGAAGGAAAGGCGGCGGGGTCCTCTGTCCCTGCAGCGCCCGCGCGAGCGCGACCGGCGAAGCGGGAGTAACGTTGCTGTTGCTGCCCATGCTCTCGCTCGCCGCTCTGCTCCGGGTAGCAAAAGGAAGCGATGGTGGTGGGAATGAAAGGCCCGTCTGCTCGAAGGAAGGGCTGCCGAGGACCATGGGACTGTCGGAGCCGTCTCGCGACATGGTTGCGAGAGCGTCCTCGTCGCGATCGAGAGGCGGGGAGGGCGAGTTGGTGAGCGGGAAGATGGGTTCTGCGCCCAGCATGCTCTGCTTGCGATACGCTAGGGTGGAGAAGGGAGCAGGCGCCGTGCTGGCCGAGTTGGTGGGCGAGACGCGCCGGTTGGCGAAGAGAGGATAGCCTTCGAGCGGCGTCGAAGGAGGGTTGTCCAGAGGATTAGATGGTGATGGATTGGATGGGAATGGTGCAGCGCCTGGTCGAGATCGAAGGTTGAACGACGAGAGCGATGAGGTGAAGCTGGTGGTGCCCGTCTCCCCTTCGCCTCCAAAAGGCTGAGAGGTTGATGCCGTTGATCCCGAGTGCTGGGCCCAGTGCAGGTGAGCATTCGAGTCTGGGTCGCCCATCTCGCGAGCTGGTTGAAGCAAGAGAGTGCAAGAGTCGGAGAGTCGCCTCCAGCTGCAGCGCACGAGGCCAAGTGAGCGCGCTCAAGTCCTGCAGACGCTGTAGGCACTGCTGACAGTCTGTCGCTGGTGAGAACACAGCAGAGAGCCCTATTCTTTGTAATGCTGCACCCCTTCCAGTACACCCCCTGTCTGGGGGACACTTCGGAGGTGCTCCGAGCAGGCGAAAGGGCCGAACCTTTCAGGTGGCTGGCTGAGGTGTTGTTTGCCTCACCGGACCAGCTGTGCTCCTTAAGGTGAGGTCACTGATACACAACAAGTTTGTGGTAGCCGCCAGATGAAGGATGACTGCCTGAGTGCTCCTTGGTTGAGCTCGGTGAGGGCTAGAGCATGATTTCCATTGATTGCGTGCAATTAATCGTAATCGCCGGCAATTAATTCTATAACTGCCAATAATTGCAGCGCAGTTAATTGGTACAGGTACAGTTATTGGGATTTGGCAAACAGTGCTTCCAGCAAAGCTGTCAAAGGCCACTGCAGTGCACTAGAGGTGCACAGCTGTACTTTATTTATGTCCAAGCATGCCCCTGCCAAGTTTGGTGCCCCTTGGTAGCCTACATCAGACTTT
>JACWFO010000325.1:0-16991 GCA_019775505.1 Leucosporidium yakuticum
AAGGGATCCGACACGGGGTCCTCGTTGAAGAACTGGACGGTGGATCCGTGAACCTTGCGAACGCCGGCGCGAGTGAGGAACTCCTCCGAGTGAGCAGCGAACTGCATCTTGTTGAGAGCGTGCTGGTAGCGAGCGGTGATACGAGCCTCCGAGGTGTCGAGACGTTGGAGGTATCCAGCAGCCTCGAGTCCCTCCAGGAAAGCGGGCTCCTCGAAAGGGTTGGGCTCGACTTGGAAAGCGGGCATGTTGTGTAGTGTTGCTGTGCGTTGGAGGTGAGAGGGTGTTGGTGTGATGGGGCTGCCTTGCGCGCTGTGGTTGCTCTTCCAAGCCTCTTCCTCGGCCGTTTTCACCTTCTGTCTCCCCCGAGGACGTCCGCGGACGGAGAGGAGCCTGGACGCACCGCCTGCCGAATCAAGTACAGCAGTGCAGAATCCAAGAGATGCAGCGAAGGAATGTGGCGGGAAAGAGCAGCGCAGGAGCAGTGGAAGGAGAGAGCGGGAGCGAAGGGGGAAGCTCGGCGCGAGATGGTCGACTGCTGCTTTACAGGATTTACTGAGTGTTGGTGAAGCGTCCCTTTTCTTGGCGAAGGAAGGCGACATTGAGAGGGTAAGGCTGGCCTATCCAAGTAGACCGCTCGGTCGGTGAAAGCGAGCGGACAGCGAACACGATCGCCGAGCTCTTCACTTCTCGCTGTCGGTCCTTCTCCCGTGTAGCGATTGTATTACTCCAAACTGTGCATAGAATACTAATCCTACTAATGAAGATGAGGTCGCCAGCGACCTGCTACCGACGAGGATCCCCATCTGCCTGCGAGTACTTGGGCATTTGCTCCCGAGTCTGGAAATAGTGAGGACGATCCTCCTCGCCTCCGACGACCTCGTCACCCTCGACAACCTCCTCCAGACGTGCTGAGGTAGTGGGAGGGATTGATGGCGATGAAGGAGGAGGAGGAAGAGGAGCACCGGCGCGAGGGGGTGAGGATCCTTGTCGACTCGGCGAGGGCGTGAAGGCTGAGGAGGGGAGGTGAGAGGCGGTGGGGACGTGGAATCGCTGAGGTTGAGATGGATTGCGCGTCGGGCGAGAGATGGGTACAGCTGAGGGAGACTCCACCATAGGCGGAGGCGAGTAGCGAGCGGGAAGCTTGCGAGGGAGGCTCGGCTTGCTGACGGTGGGCGGGTGAGCGTCGGCCATCATGAGAACGGCGGAGGGAGGAAGGCGAGGAGGTGGGACGGCGGGAGGTGGAGCACTCGGTAGCGGAACCTCTGAGGTGACGTTGTAGTAGGCTCGAGTCTCAGGGAGTCGTTCGGCCTTCCGCCTCCAGGAATTGTTGCGGGCGATTCGGGCGGCCCATCCCTCTCCTTCTCCTCCCACCGTCTCTACGACTGGTGCCCGAGGTGATCCACCGATGCCTCCGTTGCTCCCGACGCCTCCCATGATCGGTGGAGGTGCCGAGAAGGCGCCCGAGTTCCGCTGGCGCCCCGTATCGGCGTCGTGATACTCGCCCGCCTGACTCTTCCGCCGCTTGATGAAGAAGAGAGCCAGCAGAATGAGGAGCGCCAATCCAGCGAGTGAACCGACCACCGCTCCCGCAATGGCGCCGGCATTAGACGAGGAGGTTGATTCGTCGGCCTTGGGAGACGACGAGGTGACGGTCATTGCCGAGGACCGCGACGGGGTGTAGGAGGAGGAGGAGGAGGACGAAGTGAGGGTGGTGGAGGTTGCTGAGCGCCGACGGGAGGTGGCAAAGGTGGAAAGTGATTCGGCGGTGGGTCGACGTGAGGCGACGGCCGAGGCGGTCGTGGTGGCTGCTACCGAGCTTGAACCAGGTGCGGTCGCCAGAGCGGTAGGGAGACCCGAGGTCAACAATGTTGATACGACTGTGGCGTCGGAAGATACGAGCGAGGGCACCAGGCCAGTCGAGCTTCTGCGATTCCGAAAGTCGTCAGCTCTCCTCGTTCTCGATCGTTGAGGCAGCTCAGACTCACTCGTATGCGACTCTGACTTGAGAAAAGCTCATTTCTCCTCCTTCCAAGTCGTCCTGAGTGATCACGACCGAGTGGATAGCGCTCTCGTCGAGATTGCTGGCGCGAAAGAGTCGACCGTTCTCGGCGCTGGTGAACTCGTAGACCTGAGTTACGTCGAGCGTTACCTGATACGCTCCCGTACTGCTTCCAAGTACGGTCACTTGTTGACCTGCATCCTCGCGATAACGTCAGCTCTGTTTCCCTTTCTCCTTTCCTCGCGGCCCGAGCCTGCCACCGACGGACGCACCAGCAAACGAAAAAGAGAGGGAAGCACCGCGAGAGCTGGTAGAGCTAAAGCCGTTGGTATCACTGCTGCTCGTCGTCCACGAAGCGGCGGGCGAGAAGTTGAGGTTTGCGTCGGTGGAGGAGAAGGAGAGCGTCCGCGCTGCTGAGGGAGTGACGAGGGCGAAGAGAGTGGTGGTACAGAGGAATAAGAGCTTTAGTTGTGCGTACATCCACCAGGGAGCGCGCTGTACGAGAGTTGGGCCAGCCGAAGAGCGACGTCGAGTCGAAGCGAGATGTGGGAGGAGGACAAGGGGCAAAGGCTCGAGCTGAGGGCGTTTGAGGACGAGCCGGGTCCTCCGACCGAGACGTGATAGTGAGCTCAAGTAACAGAGGAGGCGGAAGAAGAGACAAGACTACAGCGGCTTGAATGCCTCTACTTCGTCCGCAGACTTGCTAGCTTCCTCGAGCGAACGCCGAGTTCGCCTTCGTGGACGAGCAACGCCTGACCTGCTGTCCTACAAGGTCGCTGTTTTGCAGCTCCGTCTACTGAGATCGTTATGGTATTAGTGTGGGGTCGGCTTGGAGCCTGAGAGCGAGTAGAAGGGGTCAGCGAACAGCTCGGCTCAGAGCAAGGCGGACGAAAGGACCTACCATCGACCCTCAAGTTGCGTGTTGCGCTCGGCAGAGTGATAGTAGTTCCATCCATCTCCTTGGTCACCTTGACCTGGCATCCCAACCTGGAGCTGTGGTTGGAGGGCGGTCAGCTTCCGCGAAAGGCTCAACCACTTCGCGTAGAGCATCGGGGAAAGGCGCGAGCTAGCTTACGTATCGGTAAGTCCAAATGCGAGATCCAACATATCGTTCTGGGAGGATTTAAGGGTCAGTGAAGCTCATTGAAGGCCGAGGCGAGGTTCGGCGACGCCGTAAAGCTCAGTACTCACCTCATCGTCCGAGGGCTCCTCCAGTTTGTCGTAGATATCGTCCTCAAGAATCACATGGCAAGTCGAGCAAGCGATGGACTTCTCACAGGCAGCTGAAGGCAAGGATTCGGAGAGGAGGAAGAGGTTAGCTCGATCTGCACCCCGTACGCCGCCGTTGACAGCTATTAGAGAGCTGTAGAGGTGCGAAATAAGCTCACCTTCAATATCGAGGTCCCACTCCCATGATACATCCACAATATCGTCTCCCTCATTGGCTTCCACCGTCTCGATCTCGCCGTTGCTCTTCTTGAAGTGCAGGGTGATGCTGTGGACGAGGCGGGTCAGCAGGAGCGTAAAAAGATGGTACAGATGATCACTCACCCTTCTCCCTTCTTTGGCCGTCCCTTTCCACCGTGAGCGAGAGCTGCCAGAGTCAACGAAAAGAGGTGAGACGCGAATCGTCGGTCAGCAGACCGCGGGCGATGTGTTGAGCTACAGAGAGCAGCTCACCGGCGCTGTTGGAGAATGCGCGTTGGATGAGCTGATTGTGCTTGGCAGCGGGGGCGAGGAAGCGAGATGGTGCGCCTGCCGAAGGGGAGGATGCGGAGGTTGCGAGAGCGCGGACGGCCGAGGCTGGAGACGGCCGAGCGATGATGAGACGTGCTACAGAGCGGGAGAACATGCCGAGCAAGCGGTGACGAGCGAGTGCAAAGCAGAAGAGCAAGAGCGAAAGGGGGCTCAGCGCTTCGACTCTCGAAACGCGGCCGCTCGGCTTGACCGGCTTGCCCTCTCTCCGCTCGCTCGTCCTACACCTCAACAGCTACAGGGACCTTCTTCTGCTTGAGAGTAGTAGCCCAAGATGGCGCAGTCGATGCGAGAGCAGCTCAGGGATCAGTCGGGCGCGGTGAGCTCTCGTCTCCCATCTCGCTCTGAAGCGCTGTCCAGCTCACGCCTCTTCTGCAGTACCTTCCTCGACTGGTAGCTGTGCTCTACGCGGTATTCGATCCTGTCGCTGGTCCTACTATCGTCCATCAAGTGCCCGAAGGTTCAGTCGCGACTCGCCTCTCCACCTTCCCCAGCCGTACGCCCGAGTCGAGCCTGTCGCCGAAGAGCGCACCTGTCCTTCTAGGTCCAAACAGGACGAGTGATGCTATCGTGCGCTCGGCCGAGCAAGGCCTCAACAGCACTCAGGTCCTCTTCGACTTCTCCTCCATCCTCGAGTTCGTGATCCCCAAGCCCGAGCTCTGCGGCCATCTCATCACCAAAGCGACTAGGACATCCAAGATTGTGGGCTTCCCGCAAAGGTGAGCTACGAGCTTCCGAGCCCGCTGTCAGAGCTGACCTCTCGGCCCCTCGGCAGGATCGTGGATGAGGAGAAGTACTCAAAGGGCAAAGAGGTGTACAACCGCAACGCCTTCATCTTCAACGTTTGCTTCGTCTTCGAGCGCGATGCTGAGCTCTCCGCGTTTGAGCCCGTCGTGCGCAAGACCGGCCGAACCCTTCGCATGCTCGAGGTTCGTTCTCCGATCCTTCCCCTCTGCTCGGTGTCAAGCTAATCTCTCGACCAACAGGAATCATCTTCGATACTCTCTTCCCCTCCGCCAACCTTCTCCATGGGCAACTTGCTCGAGCAGCTCTACATGGACATCAACAACTTCTCCGAGTCGAGCATTCGCATCGGCGACACGGATCTCGACCTCTTCCTCACGCCCTTCTACGCCAACCCACGCAAGATTCACAACTGGGATGTACCAATAGCCATCGCTCCTCTAGAAGCCAAAAAGCACCCGAGTTGGGACGTTACGCTCTTCAAGGTGCGCCGACTCGCTCTCCGCTCCTCTCGGCGCTCACCTTTGACCTTTCGTTACAGATCTGCAGCTTTCTCAATGGCGTCAACCATGTTAAACGGATAGCAGAGCTCGCCGAGGTCGATCTACATCTCGCCCGCCTTTCCATCCAGCACCTCGTGTGAGTCCGTTCTCCTCTCGAGCCAGACTCGGGCCCGCTGACCCTCCTCTCCTCCAGTTTCTACTCGGCGGTCATCATCGTCGACCTCTTTCAATACTCCAACTCGTATGCAGCGCTTCCGTCGATTGCCGATGTCGCGCAATACGGCGAGGAGGAAGAGGAAGGAACGAGCGACCTCCGCTCCGAGTGCGAAGCCTACGTCTACTCGGGAACAGGTGCGTCGAGGAGATCTCGTCTATCATAGACTTCACTGACACTTTTCGACACAGGCGACACCCCTCCCGTACCCTTCGCCACTCTTCTCTCTCTCTACTCGAGCCTCAAGCCCTCCCTCACCCTCTCGGCGTGGATCGAGCTCAACGCCCTCGATGCCATGCCCATCGACGTGCGTCGCATGATCCAGTTCGGCGTCATCAAGGGTTTCCTGCGTCGCGTGTATGCCTACCCTCTTTGGCTCGACCACCCGAATATCGCGCCCGCCCAGCATACCTCGGCCGGCGCGCCACGGCGGCCTTCACACGCACCTTCCTACCCCGACACCACGTTCTCCCCTTCCACTGCGCCAAGTCCGCACCCCTCGCACTCGATGCGCTCCACCGACGAATCTCCTCGCCCCGTCTACAGCGGCCGACAGACTTCCTCCTCCATCTTCTCCTCCGTCGCCTCATCAGCGTCCAACAACGATCCTACTCTCATCGGCGCCCTCACCCCAAGCGGAGTAGGTCACATCGACGCACCGGCGCGACCTCAAATCCGCACCGCGCTCATGACGGGTGCAGTGCCGTCGCCTCAACTCACCGACGCGAACAAGCCTACGCCGAGTGCGCCGAGCTACCCTCCGAGTCTACCTCTCATGATGGACGGAACCCATCATACGGATGAGATCTGCATTAAGTACGGCGTGAGCTTGCGGCAGCTGGAAGTAGTGTTGAAGGCGCTGGGAGGGGTCGATTCGCAGCCTGCAGTGGTGGCGGAGGATGGATCGCAGAGGAGGGGCTCTACAGCAGGGTTTGGTAGTCGTTTAGTCATGATGTATGTTTAGCGTTCTTCGTTCGCAGTATCATTTCCGAGTCCGAAGGCAGCAGAGCAGCGAACTCGGCGTTCAGGTCGAGGACTCGGCTCTTGAGCGAGGGCATCACATACATAACAAGCGAACAAGCACTTCTACGCGCGAATAACAACTGCAGAGGACAGCCACTCATCCATGTCGCTGTCGTCATCATACGAGGGCTTCTCCTGCGCCGAACCCGAATGATCCATCATCTCTCCCTCAACCGCAGGCTCATCCACCTCCATCTCGACCTGCTCCTTGGAGGGTTGGAAGTCGTCGGGTGCTGTAGCCTGCGTCTCGGAGCCGTCCGAGCTTGCGACGCGGAAGAGGCGAGACTCGGCGGACTTGGTGCTCGTCGCGCGGGTGGACGTCAGGTCGAACTTGAGCGAGTCCTCGGCGTCGTTGTCGCTGGAGATGAGGGTCGAGGGTTTGCTGGTGGTGGACTTAGACTTGCTGGGCTTGCGAGCAGCGGGCACTCGCTTCGGCGCCGAGCCGATGTAGGGCTTCTTGAGGGCGTCGTCGTCCGCGAGCTCGTCCTGCTCCTCTGAGTCAGAGGATTCGAGGAGCTTGAAGAAGTTGGTGGGTTTGAGCTGACGGGGTGCAGGAAGTTCTTCTTCGTCGCTGAGGTCGATGGGCGAGTCGGGGGCCTTCCTCTTGCGACCGAGATCGAACGCCGACTTGGACTTGGACTTGGACTTGGACTTGGACTTGGACTTGGACTTGGACTTGGCGACGTCGCGGCCGATTTGGTCGTCTCGAGCGTCGCGAGCGGCCTTCTTCTGCCTGTTCCTCTTGAGGATTTGATCGAGCGAGAGCAGCTCCTCCTCCGACTTGAGCTCGTCGTCGACCGAATCCTCCCCTCCTTCCTCATCGCGTTCGTCGGCGAGGAGCTGGGCGAGAGTTTTGCCGCCAAACGCCTTCATCACTTGACCGTTGTCCAGAGGGTTGGATTGAGGAGGGAGGCGATCCGACTTGAGAGCGGGCGTCTTGACGAGCGGGCCGAGGACCTTCGCTTTGGCTTGAGAAAGACCGTCGGGCTTGAGCTTGAGCTTGGTCTGCGACGACGTTGAGTCGTCCGTGGCAGGCTTGACCTTGCGACGACGAACGGGTGGAGGGTTGTCGGTTCTAGTGCAGGCGAAAAGGTCAGCAGGCTCTCGCTCGGTCGCGCTGCTCGAACGACCTACCCATCACGACAGCTGCAACGCCGAAGGGAGTCAGTCTCTCGAGAATCGAGATGTACACGAGCCAGCACTCACCAGAGGTGCTTGCAAGCCGTCTTGTCGCGGCACAGGTGGTTGCAGTCCCATTTGCCGTCGGGTCGGCGACGAGCGGGTTTCGGCTCAAGCTCGGCGGGGTGCTGGATAGCTGGCGCGGGTTTGGGAGCGACTCGGGAAGGGACGGGTATTTCGATGGGCTCGACATCCTGCAGAGGAGCACGGGAGAGGTTAGCGGTGAACCTCGAAGAAGGCGAGCCTGCTCGCCGCACCTCTTCCTCGGCCTTGATCTGCTCTCCGACGGCTACGAAACGACAAAGAGGGGGTCAGCGTGAGCGAGAAAGATGTTTCGGAGTTCATCAAAGCTCTCACATGGAACCGGGAAAGAGCTGGGCGAGGTGGACGGCTTGAGGACGGCTTTGACCTCGCTGCCGGCGACGTGATCGCAGGAGATGGCTCCGATGATGCGCTGTGGGTGGAATGGAAGACGTCAGCGCTGCTTTCGACTACTTGAAAGACTCTTCCGCTCACCTGAGAGGGACGACAGACGATGACCGCGACGGCGTAACTCTTCGAGCCGAGCGAGACCAGCTGCTCGAGACGGAGGCGACGGAAGCTGCGAGGTCGGGAGGTCGTCAGCGACTCTGCAGTATACTTGAAGCAGCCCACTCACTCGATAAACTCTCCATCCGAAGTGACGAGGGTGACGACGGCGTAGTAGACGTTGCCGCTCTTCTTGACGATGCACGAAGGGCTCGTCTTCTCGACCGAGATCTCGACGGTGAGGGTGACCTTGACGCCGCTGTCGACAATCTCCTCATCTTCGGCCTTGATCGATATTCCGAAGCGAGGGAAGGCGGTGGCGAGCGAGATGAGCTTGCGACCGAAGGGTGGGTTGCTGTCCGAGCCGAGCAGTCAGAGCAAGCTCTCGCGAGGAGGTTGATGCAGAACTCACCGGCCAAGGAGCATCTCGAGGCGGGAAGGATCGCTCTCAGACAGCTCGGCAAAAGTGGTGATACCGTTGTCGACGAGAACCTTGACGACTACGCCACGAGACGTTCAGCAGGCGAGCGCCGAGGGTCAAGTTGGAGCTACTTACTCTTCTCTCCCACACCGTCGACCTGACGGAGGATGAACGGAGAGCTATCCCAAGCCTTGGCGTGCACCGAGCGCATCCTGTAGCGAATCGAGGTCAGTCGCAGCCTCGTCGCGAGGCTTGCTCCGACTCACAACTCGAGACCCGTCCTAACGGCTCCATCACGGCGCTCGAGAAGCACGTCGAGTACACCTATAAGAAGGAAAAGAGGTCAGATCAATATCGGCTTCACTGCAAGGGCAAAGTCGGCTCGACTTACACCTCGTCATCCTCGTAATCTGCTGCCACAAAACGCCGGCCTCGGTGTGAGGATTGCAGCTCTCAGTCTTGACGTCGGCTCCAGGAATACACTCGAGGATGATTTGGATGAGGATCATCATCTGTACGGTGAGCGTGAGTGTTATCTCGTGCGGGCTAAGACTCGAGGACTGACCTTGTCGGCGCTCGTTGCGAGCTTGGCGACGGGGAACTTGAGGTCCTGCGAGGCGGTAAAGGGGCGTGTGAGCGAGGTCAGGACTCGATACATCACCGAGCTATGACTGACCTTATTGACCTTGCCCAGAGCGCCCTTGTCCCCTTGCCTAAAGCGAGTGCTCGAGAACTCACTCGCTCCCGAGATCGTCTCGAGTAGAGTCCGCATGCTGGGCTTGGGTGGGAGGTTCTTGATCGAGACAAAAGTCGTTTGAGAGAGGTAGCTCTTCGCCATCATCTGGGAGGTGAGAGCACAGCGTCAGCGATGCCTCGGCGAAGCGGAAGAGCAGAGAACGAACGTCGCCGTAGGCTGCAGTACGAGGGGAGAGATGATCAGCGCTCTGGCTTCGGAATAAGAGAGGAAGAAGTAAGCTATGAGCTCACTGGTAGGGCTGATCATGTCGTCCGTCTCGTCCACGATGCCCTCGCTCACGAGCGCCTTGACGGACTCGACGACAATCTCCTCGAGACGAGCATCAGGCAGAGTGGCGGTACCGTTGGCGATAGCGTAGAAACGAGGGTTTTTCTTGATGCGCACGAAGAGGAAGGTCGAGCGAAGCCAGTGCAGAGCTGAAGCGATGTCGGTGATGGCTGCCGAACGAGGGTAGAGAGTGAGCCCTCGTGCGGCTCCGAAAGTGAGCGGCAAGACGACTCACTGCGAAGGTTGATCTCCGAGTTGATGTTCTCGGCGAGGTTCTTGTGCAGGCAGCTCTCGAGCATGGTCTATTGACGAGCCGAAAGTCAGCTCGGCGATGAGAGTCGGCGGTTGAACTCACCTCTGAGTTGACGAGGGCCTCGTAACGGCTCTTCTGAGGAGACTCGGTCATTATGAGGGCTTTTGGATGCGAATAAGGATCAGCCACCGCGCTAATGGTCACAGAGCAGAAGCAAGAGCTCACCGACTCCCGAGGTGTCGAACTGAGGGCGACCGGCGCGACCGATCATCTACGAGTGAAGAGCAGGAAGAGCGGCAAGTCAGTCTCATCTGCTCGAGTAGGTCATAAAGGTTCGAGACCGCGCCTGAAGGATCTCCATGTCGGTGCACTCCTCGAAGCGAGCGCCACGGAACGCCTTGGTTCCCTTGATGATGACCTGTGAAGCGAGCAGGTGAGCTGCAGGCGATCAGAGTAGAATCGGCAAGGGTACTAACCATTCGTGCAGGAAGATTGACGCCGGTCGCGAGAGTCGAGGTGGCGCCTACGAACGAGGAGAGGTCAGCTCGGCGTGGAGGGGAAGCGCCGAACTCGACATCACTCACAGACGACCGAGATGGTCGAGTTGGAGAACAAGCTCTCGACAGCCCTACGATCTTGTTGCTCGAGTCCGGCGTGATGGTAGGCGATGCCGACGTCGAGCAGCGCGGCGAGCTTCTTGTCGGCGGACTTGAGATCGAGCCGAGCTGGCTTCGGCCAGGGAACCGCTTGAGGACGAGACTCGAGCTCCTGCCTATACTCCTTAGCGAGCGCCTCGGCGGCTTGAGAGCACGCCTTGCGAGTGTTGCAGAAGATGAGGACTCTGCGAGGGAGAGGAGAGCGTCAGCTCGGTGGAAGCACGATCGCGGGCCCAGCTCGACTGACGGTTTGCCCATCGAGTACTGCTTGACGAGCTCGTAGAGCTTGAAGTTGAGGTTGTTGCTGAAGCTGAAGTCGTTATCCTTGGGAGGGTAGCCGAGGACGATCCTGAAGTCGACGAGGGAGGTCAGCGCCGAGGACGACGGAGAGCAACGGCGAAAGAGCTCACCTTTGAAGCTTGCAAGGGCGGTACTCCTCTCCGAATTGGAAGACGGTCGCCGGTGATCCTTCTACGTAGCCAGATCCTGTTGTGCAAGGGGTCTGATCAGCGAAATTCGACCTCAGGCAGTCTCGGCGCGACTCACCGAGCCATTCGGCGACGTCGTTCACGTTGGGGACGGTGGCGGAGACGGCGATGAAGCGAGTGTTGGTACCAAGGGTCTTCATGCGACTGACGACGACCTCCAAAGTAGCTCCACGGACGTCCATACCGACCGAGTGGCACTCGTCGATGCTGAGGGAGAAGCGCCGAGGTCAGAGAAGGAGCGTCGGAGGCTCAGTGAGTCCGATGAAGCTCTCACCAGAAGAGGGCGAGCTGAGAGAAGCTTTGAGTGTGGTTGTGCCTTTGAAGCAGAGCAAAAAAGTTAGCTCTCGCCTCCTCCAGCTCGGTCAAGACGAACTCACCAAGAGCGAGTGATGCTATCCCACTTCTCGGGCGTCGTGACGATCAAGCGAGACCTCTTGATACTCTTCCACACGTCGGGACCAGGCGCCGTGTCTCCCGTGAGCTCAGCCACGGTCCAGCCGAGGCCGAGCTGCTCGAACTTCTTCTTCCAGTCGGCGGCGCGCTCCGAGGTGAGAGCTTTGGTGGGAGCCATGTAGACGGCTTTGGTGTCGTTCGAGTCGGACGTGGAGAAGAGGCGAAGGATGGCGAGCTCGAAGATGACCTGTAGGTGCATCGCAGCGTGGTTAGCTCCGACCGAGCAGGGAGAGGTCGCTAAATCCTCACCGTTTTGCCGCTTCCTGTTCGCTAAGATGGGTCAGCTCGGTCTACTACGGCAGTCAAAGAGATATTTTACCCGTAGGAGCAGAGACGACGACGTTCGTGTCCGATTGGTAGACCTGCAAGTCGCCGAATTGTCAGTCCTTGATCGCTCGGCGCAGGAAGGAAGGTGAGGAGGGGCGAGCTCACCGTCTCGAAGCAGGTTGATTGGATTGCATTGAAGACTCCGAAGCGCCACATACCTCTGAACATGTCGGCTGTCGAAGAGCAGAGGGGAGGGTCAACTCACGGAGGGTCGGCCGAAGGCGCAAAACTCACGGAGGTCGCTGACGGGGCGAAGCTTGACCTGACCGGTGATCATGTTGTTGGAGGTAGTAGCAATAGCTTGCGATCCACTGCCGTTGCGATAGCGAGTCTGAGGTGCGACTGGCGGAGGTCGAAGGGGTTGAGCTGGAGGGAGCGCCGCTCGGGACGACTCGCCCGTGACTTGATCGAGAGCCTCGTTGGCGAGGGCTGCTGGTAGGCGGGTCAGCTTGAGATCCCCAAGTTTAGTTTGAGCCATGACTCACCCTCCTCGTGCAGCAGGGCGCTCTCAAACGCCTCATCGTCCTCTCCGCCGAAGTACTCGTCCTCCTCGGTCTTCGTCTCAACCTGCCTAGCCTTCTTGTTACCTCCAGCGACTTGACCACTCGCTCCATCCCTATCGCTACTCCTCTTCCTCCCCGCTGTTGACGAAGGCGCGTAGTGCCCACCGAGAGCGGGAGTGAACTGAGAAGCGCCGCCAGGCGGTCGGAGATGCTCGTCTCTCCTCCTATTGGTGTTGCCGTTGGCGGGGATCGGGAAGCCAGAAGCCTTCTTGGAAGGTGGGTTGGGACGAGGAGGAGCGGCGGGGAGAGGACGGATGGGCTTGGGCTTGAGTGGGATGAAGTTGGAGGAAGGGGTCGCTCGGGCGGCGGCTGGACGAGGAGGGATGGCTGCAGAGCTGGTGGGAGGAGGGAGGGTGAGGTGGTTACGATGTTGAGTAGCCGGGAAGTAGCGAGCGTTCTTCGAGCTTGAGGGCAGGGAGTGTTGAGGGGTGAAGGGAGTCGGGGATGAGTAGCGCTGGTCCTCGTCTTGTAGGGGAGCAAAGGACGATCGTCAGCTTCTCCGTACACACCCTCTCGCTTAGAACGAGACGACTCACTTATGCCATACTCCTCAAACCTCTCGTGCTCTCCCCAACCTCCCCTCGCTCCCTCTCCCTCTCCGCCTCGCTCTCTGCTCTCCTGCTGCTCATCATCTCTCCCCAAGCTCCTAAACTCAGCCTCAGTCTCCTCATCCAAGTCGTAAACTCCGAACTTGGGCTGTCGGAAGCCACGAGAATCGACGCCACCAGCAAAGTCGAGAGGGTCAGACGAGGAAGCTGCGACTTGCTCGGCGTAGGCGACGTCGTCGTCCGTGTAGTCCATCCTCTGAGCAGGAGAGACTAGTTGTAGGTGTGTACTGCTGTTGTAGAGCGACGAGAAGCGGGAAAAGATGAAGTGGGAGGGAAAGAAGCGAAGGAGAGGAGAGAGAGGGACAGAGACTCGCTTCCCTCCCTCTCCCCTCTCCCCTCTCCCTCCTCGTTCGTTGCTCGCCTCTCTCGTAGAGCAAAGCCAGCTCGGAATCTAGTGTAAAAGTGGGGGGTTTGAGCATCAATATCTAATAGCAAAGGCTACCCCTTTTCTCTCTACTCATCATCAGCAGGAGGCGAAGGCATCGACCTCAGCCGCTCCTCGAGCGCCTCTGCCTGCCTCTTCTTGTCCTCATACCAGGCATCCCTCTTCTCCTCCAGCTCCCGCCTCTGCTCCTCAGTAGGCATAGTGTACACTCGGAAGGGAGTCTCACTTCCTTCTCCAACTCCCCACTTCTCATCCCAAGCCACTCCGCTGCCGCTTCTGACCATCGCCCATCCCTCGAGCTCACGACGCCACCTGAGCTCCTTGTCGAGGCGCTCCTTGCGCAACTCACTCTCCATCTTGGGAGGGTAGTTCTCCTCGGCCTTGGTCGGCTGACGCGAGCCCGAAGCGAGCTCACGAGCGACGGCGAGCTTGGGAGGAAGGTCGTCCTTGTAGTAGGTGCGCTTCGAGTACTCGTGCGCCGAGGGAAGGGTGCGGTACGAGCGGCGGAAGTGGTAAGGGTTCTCGTCGGTCTCGGAAAGGAAGTCGAGGTCGGGGGAGCCGGTCGGTTCGCCCTCGGCGAGAGCGAGGTCCTTGTGCTCGCCGACGCGAACCTCGTTGACGATCTGGTCGTCGAGGATGCCCTGGAGCGAGCCGGAAGGGGTGCGGATGGTAGGAGGGGCGAAGGCGCGGTGGTGGGCGAGAAGGATGGAGAGGGCGTACTCTCCTCCTTGGCGAACGTCCGAGCGCTTGTTGAAGAAGTGCACCATCTTGGAAGGCCACTTCTGGATGCCGAAAGGGTGGGAGAAGGGGACGAGGAGAAGAGGAGGCTGGGCGGGAAGAGTAGCGGGAGGAGGAAGGAGGACGGGAGGAGAGTCGTCCTTGACGGGCTCGGGGGTGCGGGTAGGGAGGGAGGCGGGGGTGATGGAGCGGTAGGGGGTGAAGGCGAGAGGGTTGGAGGGAGGGGCATCGCCGCTGGGGGCCGAGTCGGTCATGGCGTCGTCCTCGCCATCGAGACCTTGCAGCGCGGCGGGAAGGGGAACCTCGAACGGCGCGTGTTCGCTCTTGGCATCCTCTGCCTCGAGCTCCCTGACCATGATCTCCTCCTCGCGCTCCCAGCGACCGTCCTTTCTCCGCTCGTTGGCGCCAAGGCCGAGTCCCTCCAACCGAGCCTCCTCCTTGAGGTCGATGGCCTCTCCGTATCCCTTCTTGAGCGCCCAAAGGTACTCCTTCAACGCCGCTCGTCCCAAGAGAACAACTCCTCCGTCGAGGTCTCGCTGCGCGTCCTGTGCATCGCGGTCGGTGAGAACGGAGGCGATGTTGGCGCTGCCCGAGTTGAGCGCCGAAACGCCGAGAGCGGGATCCTTGCTCGCCTCGGTGATCCTGCGACCGCGAATCTCGGCAAGAGTTGTCCTTCCGATTCCTCCAGGGTTGGTGCCCGTCTTGAGGATGTAGTCGGTTCCCGAAGCGACGAAGATGGGCTGCGAAAAGAGGAAAGGTCAGCTTGCAGCTCCCGGCGCGCACCCTGAGGACCGCCATCCTCCTCTTCGCCAGATCCAACCGACTCACCCTCATATACCGCTTGAACCACCTCGAGCTACGATCCACCTCTCCATCCTCGGGCACTCGAGCGCCCAAGACCTTGATCCTCCTCGACATTTCCATGCTGTCCAACGGGGCCTCGCTCATCCACTTGACCTTGTCAATGTACTCCTTCTGCAGCCTCTCGCACTCCCTTCGGTCGTAGATGTAGGCTCCCGTGAGTCCAATCGTGACGGCCCAGAAAGCAGTCATCTTGGGACCGGGCATTTTAGGTCGGTAGTCGAAGACGGCCTGCGGGATACCCAAGTAGACGAAGCTGTAGCATTAAGTAGGGTCAGCGTGCTGCCGAGCGAGCTGTAGGGATGTAGGCAGCATCTCACGGGTTCTGCGCCTTCGGAGGAGGGGGAAGTTTTGGAGCGACCTTGGGCGCTGCCGCGGCGGGAGCGGCAGGCTGTACGGGAGCAGCAGGTGCCGCTTGAGGCGGTGTTGGTGGTGTGTCGGCCATGGCCAGGCGAGCGAGACGACGAGGGTCGAAAGTTGGCTAAGGCAGAGCTTCGAACGGCGCCGGAGTAAGACGCGACCCCCCTTCGGCGGAGGAGGTCACTTCGAGGTCTGACTTCGCCCGTTCACTGCTTCTCACTTCTGCGCTTTAGGATATCTTCTGCTAGGCTACTGCAGGCTGCTAGAGCTCTAGGTGAGTGCTGACCTGCTCGATTAGAGCTCACAGTCAGCCCCCGCCTGTTGATCTCTCAGCTCGCTCAGCAGCTGACGGGACTTGGCTCTACTTCAGACTCGAAGCGGGACTTGATCGCTCTTCTTCCCAACTTCACCAACCATGTCGCAGCCCTTCGAATACCCTGCCCTCGACCCTCTCGCCGGCCTCCCCGCTGACCGCGCTCCCCTCACCGAGGAGAAGGCAGCTGACGGCAAGGCTCTTCTCAACCCGCCCAGCGACAAGCTCTCGCCTTGGTACAGCAACTGCGTGGAAGTGATTGACGAGAGCAACAACGCCTTTGAGTGAGCTCTCTCCCCTTCCCGTTCAGCTCGCCATTCGCTCACCTCGTTTCGACGCCGCGGCTCAGCCTGCACATCTACTACAACCAGAACTCGCCAGGTCAGCTCGCACACGCTCGTGCTCTTCATGAGCGTATTCGCAGGTGAGTTTGTTCCGTCGAAGCGAGCCACCTCGGCGCTGACCTTCGCCTTCGGCTTCGACTTCCCGTTCGCTTGCATCGCAGGGAATTCCCCGAGTTGAGGGTCTACAAGTTCTGGGAGGTCCCTGTTGGTCCTCACCCCGTTGCCATGTTTGAAGTCAACACGTAGGCTCGGAAGGATCAAGCTCGGCGATCCGTTCGCTGATCTTTCGCTCTGTAGCTTCACCCCGGCGCAGCTCGGAGCCATCATGGGTTTCCTGGTCGCTTACCGAGGTGGTCTTTCGTGAGTTCTGCCCTCGATCTACGCTTCTTGACGGTGTTCGAGCTTCTCGGCGGCTACTGACCCTCTCTTCGCTCTCGCAGGGTCCTGTAGGTCTTGAACGCCCATTTTCACTCATCACATCGAGCTCACTCTTCCCTTATCTTAACAGCATCCACCCCAACACCGACGACGAGTACCGAGACCATGTAAGCCCTTCGTTTCCCCTCCAACCTCGGCGCTCTTTTGCTGACCGCTCCCCTTCGCAGACCGAGCGTGCCACTTGGATGGGCCAGCCGTACCCTCTCAACGTCTCTTTCCTCCGCAAGGATAAGGGACGCTTCACCAACACTCAGTAAACCTTGTAAAGCAGCAGTTTTCGACTAAGTATCTCGGCGCCCAGCTTCCCCCTTCGCTCCCGCTCTCTCCTTCCACTGCTCCTGCGCTGCTCCTTCCGCCAGATTCCTTCGTTGAATCTCTTGGATTCTGCATCGCTGTACCCGATTAGGCAGGCGGTGCGTCCAGACTCCTCTCCGTCCGCGGACGTCCTCGGGGGAGACAGAAGGTGAAAACGGCCGAGGAAGAGGCTTGGAAGAGCAACCACAGCGCGCAAGGCAGCCCCATCACACCAACACCCTCTCACCTCCAACCCACAGCAACACTAGCTCAACATGCCCGCTTTCCAAGTCGAGCCCAACCCCTTCGAGGAGCCCGCCTTCCTCGAGGGACTCGAGGCCGCCGGATACCTCCAACGTCTCGACACCTCGGAGGCTCGCATCACGGCTCGCTACCAGCACGCTCTCAACAAGATGCAGTTCGCTGCTCACTCGGAGGAGTTCCTCACTCGCGCCGGCGTTCGCAAGGTTCACGGATCCACCGTCCAATTCTTCAACGAGGACCCCGTGTCGGATCCCTT
>JACWFO010000326.1:0-15440 GCA_019775505.1 Leucosporidium yakuticum
CGGTAGTGATTAGTAGCAGTAACATACCCCTTCTCCTTCTTCTCGGCGTCTGAGCTCGCCCAGAGAAGAGAGAGCTTTCGCGGGAACCGAAACAAAGCAAGCCGATTTTCTCGCTCGCGGATGGAAGCTTGAGGGACGAAAGCCTTCCTGCTGTCGATTTAATTCAAAGCAGATAGAACTGAGACTCGTTTGCTACCGTGCCAGCACGGCACCGCCCTCTGCAGCTTGTTCAACGACCTGTTCAACGCCGAAGGGTCAAGGTCAGCTTCGGCGGTTCTCGAGCGAGTGGAAGCGACAGCGGAGCTTCACCTACCCCAAGTAGGCGTCTTTCGTCACGCAGTCGAAGCTTTTGGTACCCGATTCTTCTTGCACCTGTGTAGCAAGAAGAGCGAGCAAGAGGAGTCAGCCTCGGCGCGACGAAACGAAACGAACGAGCGGAAAATGACGACGTACCACTCCTTATGCCGCGGCCAGTCCTCCTTCTGATGTGCACCTCCATCTTTTGAGCAATAATAATCGACTCGACAGCCGGCGCACCTCGACAAACCATGCTTCTCGGCGCATACGGTGCAGAAGGGGCCCAGTTGCCCCATTAACCTCGCCGACATGGTGACCCTTCCTTGCAGCCCACCCTCTTCCATCATCTTGGCGTCCACCATGAGCTCCTCCAGCTCAGCCCAAGCCCCGGCAGGGTCGTTCTCCGGCCGAATATGTTTCTTCCTCCGAGCGACCTTGACGGTGTCCCTTGCCCGTTCGGGGAGGATGGGAAGGCGGTCGACCCTCTTGGTCCCGTCGTACTCGCAAAACATGGGAGGAGCCGTGTTTGGGTGGTCGACCGCGTGGGCCGCGATTGCCAACGCCGCGAGGATCTTGAAGGGGAGCGAGAAGTCGTCGCCGTCGGGGAGGAAGTCGTTGCAATGAGGGGTTGGATGATACATCGTGATGATGGAAGTGGCCTTCTCCACAGCGAAAGCTCTGGCGGTACCGGCATCCTTGTAGCGAGAGGTGAAGGAAAGCTGATGAGGTGCGCCGAGGCGCCGAATGTCGGCTTCGAAATTGCGCCATGGCCCACCGTCGGGGTCAAAGCAGATGATGTCGATGACGAGTCCCTCCTTTCCATCCCTCAAGAACTCGAGGTGGTCCTTGTACTGATCTGGATCGACCTCATTCTGGCCGACCATAAGAACGGTTGTGCGCTGAGTCGCCTTGCAATTGGCGATAACGATGGGCCAGCTAAAGTCTCCAGTAACGTAGGTGAGGTCGGAGCTGGGTTGTAGGAAGATGTAGCCATGGGGAGCGAGGATGAGGCTGTTGGGGACGTTGAGGACGCGGCCTTGGAACGCGTCGAGGGAGACGGCGCCGGTCGAGCTGCCAGGGGTGATGGTTTCAATGAGGGGGTCGTTCCGGTACACGGTGTGATGTTTGAGCTTGAAGGCCATCCTGCTTTTTGGTGAGCCGAGCAGCCGATTCGGAACGAGTTTCGAGGCGACGAAGATGCGGTCAAAGGAAGAGAAGCGGAGCTCGCTTTCTTTCCCTCTTGCTCGTCACCTACTGCTCTTGCTTGCTTCAGCTTCTCAACATCGATTGGAACCCTGCTGCACCTCAATAGGACGACTGCCAGTAGCTCCTTCATCTCTCCTTGCGCTTCAAACGAACGAGCTGAAGCGCGTCTGCTGTTTGCTCCGCAAGCGGTGTAACGAGCTACTCAAAGGTGAGGTGAAGCTTGAGAGGAGCAGGAGAATCTACTACACGCATGGCTAACTCTGCTCCTTAAATCCCAGACCTCCTCTCGCACCTAATTCTTCGCCCGTCCCCTCTTTCGCTCGCTTCGCTTTCTTCGTCAGCAAAGAGCTCACCGTTGGGTTCATTCTACGTCAAACCTCGCTGATGAATCCTGAGGACCCGCCCGTGCTTACCGCTAGCTCATTCGATCGGCACAGGTGAGTCCGAGTGCTCGCTGTTCTCGGGCGGGCTGGAAGGGAAGACGTGCTGACCTTCTTCTATCCCTCAGGTCTGGTAATATGATAACACGACCACTGCACTTGAAACAGCACCTCGTCACTCTCCCTTCCGCCCCTTCGACCGAAGTGAGATGGCACCGCGACTCGCGAGCATCGCCGAGCTGAGCAGACCGAGCTCGAATGTGTTCACAAGCTTCGCAGTGCACAGCGCAGCTGCAATCCATTCAGAACTCTTGACATGATCGACAAGCAAGGCTAAACGAGCCTCAAGTGCGCTCTACCCCGCTCTTTCAACCCTCCCTTCGGCGCTCACTACCTAGTACATCCGCCTCCCGCTCCGCACGCACCCTCGACCCTGCCCTCTCGTATCTACTCTTCACATCTTCAAACCACGCCTCCCTTGCCCATCTACTCCCCGTCAGCATCTGCTTCCACCTCCAAGCGACCACCTGCGAATCCACTCGCTCCACCTTCGCCTCGACGACGTTTCCGAGCGCGTCCATGGCGGCCGTCGCTGAATCGAATGCGAGGTAGGCAAAGTATGTCGAAGTAGAACTGCCGTCCTCTGTTGTGGTAGGCACTGCGATGCCGTCGGGGCGGAGGGGAGGAGGGAAGAGCGAGGCGACGAAGCGAGGGGTGATGAGCGAGTGCGAGGCGAGAGGGAGTTTGGCGTGGAGGGTGTGGAGGCGCGAGCTAAGCGAAGGGGGAAGGTGGCTCTCATCGGCGGTGAACGCACTGAGACTGTCGAGATTCGTCTCCGGCAGCCCCGAGGCTGCGGCCGAGGTCGAGGGAGAAGGGGATAGCGTAGGCGCGGCAAGAGGTGATACAGGGGGGACAAATTGTTGGAGGTCTATCGGAGAGAGGCTTTGCTGGATGTTGTTGGAGCTGAGAGGGGTGGATTGAAAGGCGGTAGGAAAGATCGAGGTCGGCGAGAAAGCCGAGAAGGAGAGTTGTAGGTTGTGGCGTTGCCGTCCATCCTTGCGAGTCTTCCACTCCCTACATAAATCGTGTAGAGGTGGTCCGTCCATCGACAGAAAGGCAATGACCACGAGGCGAGCGGTCGAGACTTTGGGGATGTCGGCGGCGGCGAGGGGAGCGAGATATCTTGCGAGTGGCCAGCAGAGAGGGAGGAATTCGGGTGTGAGTCCCTGTGAAACACGCCGTTAGCTCAGCGCTTCTTTCCCTTCGAGACACGCTGACCGACTCACAAAAGGCAAGGGATCTTTCAGCTCGGCGAGGTCGGTCAAGCTCGACGTCGCCTTCAACCAAGGTCCGCTCGATGACATTCGACGATTCGAGCTCTCCAACGCGGCAGGAATAACTTTCACGAACTCCATCGCCACTGCTCGCTGGACGTATCCTTCCCAGTCCTCAACATCCTCGGCCTTGACGTCCTTCCGCCTACACAACCTTGATCGCCCACAGAACTCCGTCTGGATCGGACGATCGGCGTGGACCTCTCCCAATTTTGGCAACGGTGCTCGGAGGAGGACGTGGAGGCTCGCGGGCTTGAGTAGAAGGCTTTTCCTCAGTCAATACATACCCTATACATCAGCCTCAGCTTGGCCTGCGACTCCTGCACCTTAGTGGCGCACCTCCCCTTTGAGAACGGCACCTCACACCGCTCTCTCCCTTCGACCTCTTCCTCTGCTCTGAGCTCTCTTCGTTTCTCAGTGATTCGATTCGCTCAAAGGCAAGTCTAGAGTTCGCTTTCTCCTCCCCTCTCCCTTAGTAGGCTACAGGAAGGAGTAGAGGGTGCTCTTCATTGAGTCCCACCCTCTCAGAACTCGGCTTGGGCGAAAACGACGTGCAGAGGCGTTGCGTTGGTGTGAAAGGGGAGTAAGGCGAGTTGGATTGGGGTGAGAGAAGTGGTGGACGAGGGGTCGTAGTCGAAGGGGATGGTGAGAAGATCGGGGAGGGCGTCCATCGCGAGTGAGTTGAGGAAACGAGGGAGGCGAGCGAAGGGAGAGAGGGCGAGAAAATAGAGAGCCCGGGGATTGAAGGAGCAGATTGAGTCGCTCTTGCAGTGAGGAGCTGCAAGCTCTTCAGTTTATACAAGCAGGAAGGAGACGAGCAGAAGCAAAGAAGTGACAAGAAAAGGTGGAAAAGTGCGGAGCGCCGAGGAGGGTCTAAGCTTGCATGCACGCTGTAGCCAAGCAGTCCTTTGACCTGTCCGGAACTTGCTTAAGATCGAGTTTGCTCAGCAGTTTGCGTCCAAGCAGGCGAACAGTCTCCGAAAGGCGAAGGCCAAGAGGTAAGCCGAACCTCGGCGATCGCTTCGTTGCTAACCTCCCCGCTGAAGCTACGAAGAAACGCCAGACCGGGCCTGCCTTGCCAGCGCCTCCTTATGCAGCAATTGTAGGTCTTTACATCTGCAAAATAGGGAGCAAAATAAGCTCGGTGCTCGTCGAAATTGGTCCCCAAGCCACTTACAGCCTCTTGTGACCCGCTTTCCAGTCCTGCTTCTGATGTTCTTCCGAGCAGTACTCCTCCGCGTTGCAACCCGTGCACCGTCTGATCTTTTTGACTTGCGCCTGGGTGTTGGCCCGCTCCGTAGCGGCGCACACGATGCAGAACTTGGGAAGCCTCAGCAGCATGCCCATCATCATCTCGAGTCCCAGCTTGGCCTTCTCCTCGAGCTGACCCGGACGAGTCCTCTCAAGGAACTCATCAACAGGCATTCCCACCCGACAATTGATGAGCATCATCCGCGCCGAATCGCAGAGGACGGGGAGTCGAGTCGCGCCCTTGTCGCCATCGTACTGCTCCAGAAGCTGCGGTGGCGCCTGGTCGTACTTCTTGATGACAAAGTTGTTGAAGCTGATGAACATCGGCCACCAAACGCGGACGTTTCGCTCGGTTTCGGCGGGGATGGCGGTCGCCGAAGAGTTGAACGACATGCCCTTGCCGAGGTCGACAATGGTGGCTTTGGCGGTTCCGCGTTCAACGATGGCGACGGATGGATGGTCTTTGGGGTCATCGTAGCCTCGTTGGGTACGGAAGGAGAGCTCGAGGCCGAGAGGGGAAGTGAGGGAACGAAGGTCGTTGTAGAGGGCTTCCGAGTTGTAGGTAACGGATGGCGTAAGAAGTAGGAGGTCGACCTTGCTCTTCTTCCCGTCGCAAAGCCATGCAAACTCCTTGGCGTACATTGCCAGCTCGTCCCGAGTTGCGTCGACGGAGGGAATGCAGACGATAGAGCGACGGGTGACAGCGCAATGGGCGATGATGAGGATGAAGTCGATGGCGAGCTTGACGACAATGGCCTCCTGAGGCGAATCGGGCTTGAGCTTGCCGTAGCAATGCGATGTGAGCTCGTAGAGGTGAGGAAGGGTGTCCAGCTTTCCACCGGCGGTTCTGCTAATGAGTGGGTCGTTGGCGGTCGCTTTACAGCGTACGACTTCGAGCGCCATTCTTTCCGTGCTTTGGTGCAGCGAGGTAAAGTCGAGGTGAAGAGCGAGGAGATGGTCGAGTAGCAAAGCGCGAGCCCCACTGTCGCTCAACCCACCTCTCCGACCTCCTCTCTTCCGTTCGTTCAGTGTAGAGTGTGAACTCAAGCTCACGAGTCTTTCTCGCTAGCAGAATTCACCCTGGTCACGCGAAGCTCAACGCCTCTCCCCCCTGCCGCCCGCGCCGAGCGTCGAGCTCGCCATTTCGTCTAAGAACCGCCTGTATAACAGCAGATAGATACCCCAACACTTCCTCTGATCTACAGCAAACCAACGAGCTCGCCCATCTAGGCCTCCTCTTCCGCTGGAGGCGCAGGAGTGACCTTCGGCTCCTTCTCCTCGACCGAAAGAGGCGGGATCTGCACACCACACCAATAATCAGCTCTCAAGCATCTGGCGAAGGAAAAGGGAAAGTTTGACTCACAAAAAGGTTTGACAGCCAAGCGAGGAAAGCAAACGAGGCGCAGAAGAGGAAGACCCATCGCAGAGCGAGGGCGTAGGCTTCTCGCGCGGCGGCTCGTAGCTCGGGCGAGAGGGTGGCAATCTTGCTCGAATCTTCGCGGATGAGTTTGATGATCTGTTTGATGAAGCGTGAGAGCCGGTTGGTTAGCTTCACGGACAAGAAGGACAAGCTCGACCGTGCGCCGAGAACCCACCTTGGCTGACCCCTTGCCCGTGATCCTCTGCTCCAAAGTCACCGCCAGCACGCCCTGCATGATCGCCGAGGTACTCGCCACTCCAACAACCTGACCCGCCGACCTAAAAAGCCACAGCGCGCCCGTCAAAGCGGGGACGGCGGCGTTGTCGGTGGCAGCGAGGAGGGCGATGAAGGATGAATTGAGCATGTAGACGAATCCAAAGCCCATGGGGAAGACGGAGAACCATTGGTGGTAGGAGGAGGAGGTGGAGGTGAGCTGGGAGATGAAGAGGACGGCGAGAACTGCGAGGGGGAGGGAGGTCAGCGAGTCGCGCCGAGCGAAGGGCGGAGGTCGCGGCCAAGGGCGAAGGTTGAGGCCAAGAGGAAAGGTCGAGCCAAACGACCACTCACCAGCTCCGAACCCTGCGACGGCGCTCGGGACGTAGTACTTTCCCGTTCGATGGAGGACGAATCCAGCGATGAAGCCGCCGATGACATTCCCGATGCTTGTAGGGAGAAGATGAGCTCCAGCCTCTCCAGCAGTAGCTCCCTTGATGGCGAGGAAGAAAATGGGAAGATGGTACATGATGCCAAAGTTGCAGACGGCCACGAACTGTCCGGAGAGGGCTGAGGTTAGCTTGGGCGAAAGCCGAGGGGAGAAGAGCTGGAGAACATACGATGGTGACCGCCATGGCGAAGAAGGGCGTGCGCTGAGAGAGGAGCTTGAGAGGGAGGATCGGCTCTACGGCGAACTTGGCCTCCACGACGACGAAGGCGACGACAAAGGCGGGGGCGATGGCGGTCGAGAGAATGACCCATGGGTTCGACCACTGTACACGCGCTCCATAGTCAGCTCGGCTCCTTCTCCTCATTTCACAGATCACTCACCGGCAGCTGCTCGTTGTTCCTCAAACTGAGGCTAACGAGGAAGCTTCCAAACGCAATGAAGATCAAACCACAGCCGGCGAAATCGATCCTCCTGAGTTTCTGCTTGACGGTCTCTCCGCTACGAGCTCCAATGGCGGAGTAGTTGATGTTGCGTAGGCCGGAGAGGAGGGCGAGGATGAGGAGAGGGACTTGGAAGATGAAAGCTGCTCGCCATCCGAAGGCATCGGTCACGAACCCGCCGAGAGGTCCTCCGAGAGCTCCCCCGAGCTGTCGTTTTAAGTCAAGATCAGCTCGATCCACCCGAGAGAGTATGAGCGAGCCCCAACTCACCGCCCAAATGGCCCCCGAGACCGAGCCGACCAACCCCCTCTGCTTGAGCGGGAACAAATCGCTCACGACGATACTACCGGTCGTCATGATCCCACCTCCACCAGCACCAGCAATAAACCTCGCAGCAATCAACCACTTCATCGAAGGAGCAATAGCGCAGAGAGCCGTTCCAAAGGTGAAGAGGAAGATGGCTGAAGCGTTGGCTGCTCGTCGACCGATGATGTCGCAGAGGCGGCCGTAGAGGGGGGTGAAGGTGATGTTGGCGAGGAGGAAGGAGGTTCCGAGCCAGGAGGATTCGTGCGAAGCGTGGAAGGAGGCGGCGATGGGCTGGACCACTTCGGCGCCGAGCAAGGGTCAGCGAGAGCACCGAGGGAGAGTTAGTAGAGGAAGAGCGTACAGGCAGCGGTGATGGTCATATCGATAGCCTGTAGGAGAAGATGTGGGTAAGCATTCGTCTCGGCCGGGAAGCGTCGACGAGGGACACTCACACTCAGGAAGACGGCGAGAAAGGTGCCGGCGAGAATCAACACCTTCTTCCTCGTCGGTAGATCCAATGCAGAGACTCCCTCTCCCTTTCCTGCTGCTGCATCATCTCCCGCCAATGTTGTCGTCTCGCTCGATTGACCGCTAGCCGTGCGGAGGTCTCGAGGAGCAGTCGGTCCCGTCGACGCGAGCAGGGGAGAGCGTTCGCTGGTCATCCTGTAGTGGTGCACGGGCGTCTCGAGTCGAGGGATGTAGGGAAGAGAAACAAAAGCTTCTTCCCTTTGCTCGGCCTTTGAACGCGCGCACACCACCGTCTGAGCCGGGCGGGCGAAGGCGACGATGGGCGATCGAAGGTGTGATTATGCTCGGGGAGTTAGGGGCTGATCGTGCTGTACTGCAGTAGCAGCAGGAGTGGAAGATGGTCGTCTGTAGTCCAGTCCATCCTCGATAGTCGAGTCGAAGCTGTTCACGAGCGATTTGGCAGGAGGGAAAGGAGCGCTGCTTTGTCGAGCTCGCCTCTCTGCTTCCTGTCACATCCTCGTCGATTCGCTCGTCTCTCGCTTGCGCCCTCAGAGGATCGACTACAACTCTCGCTAAAGACCTACAGCCTCTCGTAGACTCTTCAGCATGGCGGCTCTTCAGGTCATCACTCACCGCCTCCCTTGGATCGTGAAGGAGCCCGCTGTAGCTCTCATTGGCCAGGTGAGTTGTCGCTCAGGGTGTTGGAATGAGCTGTCTGGAGGGTTCTCGGAAGCTGGGACGTCGAACGGTGCTGCTGAGGAGCAGGAGATGGAGCTCAGCTCGACTGGGACGACGCGACTCGCTGGCTCGGAGCTCACTCTCATGCAGAGGGCGGGCTCAGCTGCATTATTCTGTCGTCGAGCTCTCAGCTCAGCTATGCTTGCCTACAGCCGAGTCCTAGCTTTCGCAGGACCTTCGACGGGCGGCCTCACTTCGACGACTTTCCGCTGCTGGCTCTTGTGGGCTAGTACCGGAGAGTTTGAGGTTGGAGTCACGCTGAAGATGGCGACTTGAGCTGTACTCTCTTCTCGTCTCGTTACACAGCTTGTAGCGCCTCTCCTTGCTCGTTCGCGTCGACACGACGAGACGAGACTAGACGTTCGAGGGTCGAGTAAGCTGCATCTCAGTGCTTTGCGCTTGCTGGGCGTTTAGCCTGAGCCGCTAACGCGCTTTCGTCAACTTTCTCTTCCAAAACGGCCTCCCTTCGCCGACCTGCTCGCTGACCTTTCCCTCTCGTGCGCCTCACAGGAATGCTACGACTCGCTCATCTACAACACCAATTTCAGCGACTCTGCCTGCATCCAATACTCCATCTCCAAAGCTCTCGGTTTCGGGATCGTCCTCGGCGGATCCATCGTCAAGGTTCCTCAGATCATCAAGATCGTTCGCTCCCACTCGGCGCGAGGACTCAGCTTGAGCAGCTACCTTCTCGATACCGCGGCGACGGGTATTACCGTCGCTTATAATGTTCGGAATGAGTTCCCTTGGTCGACTTATGGGGAGAGCGTCTTCCTTCTCATTCAGAATGTGAGTTTCGGCTTTCGGCCTTCGTTTTCTCCCTCCTCTGAGCCTCGCTAACCCTCCTCCCACCCCTCAAGGTCGTAATCATCACCCTCATCGTCCTCTACTCCCCTCGCTCCTCACCCGCTACTCTTGCTCTCATCCTCGGCGCCCTCGGCAGCTCAACCTACCTCCTCTCCTCCCCCCTAATCACCCTCTCAACCCTCAAGCTCCTCCTCTCAGCCTCAATCCCCCTCTCACTCTCCTCCAAACTCCCTCAAATCATCTCCAACTTCAAACTCGGCTCCACTGGCCAACTCTCTGCTTTCCTCGTTTTCAACTCCCTGGCCGGGTGCTTGGCGAGGGTGTATACCACGAGCACGGAGACGGGGGATAATGTGCTTTGGTGGGGATTCGCTCTCGGGGCGCTGTTGAATGGGGTGATTGGAGCGCAGATGCTCGCGAGTTGGAATCAGGAGGGCTCGGTCGGGGCCGAGAAAGTCAAGGAGAAGGTCGAGGATGAGTTGGAGAAGGTCGAGGTGCACCCCGAGGCGGAGACGCCCGTGAAGAAGGTGCAGCAGGGCGCGAGTCCCAAGGTTTCGAGGACTAGTAGTCCCGCGAGCGCTAAGCGTTATGTTAGGAAGTTGGAGTAGAGCAATTGAAGACTCGAGTATCATCGTTCGCGCTTGGCCGTTGGTGATGATGCGTAAATGAGAGGTCTTGCAAGATGCGGCGAATAAGATCCCGACGAGAAATAAGCTACCTCCTCTAAACGAAGGGATTCCACCCCTCTCCATGCCACTCCCCCTCGCCCTGCTCTGCCTGCCTAACATCCTCCTCCAAAATCTCTCCCAACCACTCCTCCACGGGCGGTTCCTCTCCCGCTCTAAAATCGAATAGCTTGTTGAAGCAAGGTAAGCCCGGCGTGGAGAAATGGCGGTAAGGCTCTGTTGCCGAGATGCGGGAACCGCACCGGAAACAAAAGTGGGTGTTGCAGCGGGCGCCTGGTTGATGTGATGTAGGAGTGGGGAGAGTCAGCAATCGAGCGCCGAAGCGAACGCCGAGAGTTCGGCGAGCAAGAAAACGTGGGTCGTAGGGCGAGACAACTCACACTGCATATGACTACACCCCTGCGATTTCTCTACACTAACCCTACACCCGGGACAAGCGACCGTAGCACCTTCCAACCACTCCCTATTCGCCCTCTCTTCCTCCCACCTCTCTACCAACCTGCGGACATTGCCCCTCCCATACCGTCTCTCCAACCCTTCTTTCTCCTTCTCCCCGCCTTCCAACCATGCACTCACGATCGCCCCGGATTGAGGGAGCGAACAGGGAGTGTGGGAGCCGTGCCAGGTGTGGAGACAGAGTTGGCAGAAGGCGAAGGAGCAGGAGGGGCAGAGACGCAGGTTGGTGGTGGGGTCGTCGGTGGGAGCGGGGATGGCGGTTAGACAGGTCGTACGCGGGCAGAAGGAGATGGAGGGGTCTGTGAGGGGGCGGCGAGGGAGGAGAGGGAGGAGGGGGGTCAGCGCCGAGCGAGGGGATTCGGAGGCGTTGGAGAGCGAAAAGAGCGTTGTAGCCTCAGAAGCGAGAGAAAGTCCCGCTTTTCCTCCCTTCCCATCTCGCTAACCGCTCTTCAACCTCGCCAAACCGTCCCTCAACGCCTCTCAAACCCTCGCCTCACCGCCTCGCCTCGCTCCTCTCCAAGTCTCCCCCCCAAAGAAAGACACTCACCACTCTCAACCCTCAATTTCTCCCCCATAACCCTCCACCTATCCCCCATCTCCCTCCCCACAACCCCCACCAGCTCCTCCTCGCCCACCTCCCCTGGCCTCCTCCCGCCCTCCCCTTCACGCCCAACCCACTCCCTCTCCCATCTAACCCTCTTCCTCGTACACTCCGTATCCGGACAGGTCACTCCCCGGACGAGGCCCTCGGTGATGAGCAGGGTGAAGTAGGAGGAAAGGCAGGGAGTGCAGAAGACGTGCGAGCAGGAGGTGAGGCGGATGCAGGAGGAACCTTTGTGGGTCGTTAGGCAGAGGGGGCAGGAGAAAGTGGTGAGGGAGAAGGTGGTGCTGAGGGTTTGCGAGGAGTGGGACAGGAGGGAGGTGGAGAGCGGTGCGCAGGAGGAGGAGGAGGAGGAGGGAGATTGGTGGAGAACGAGCGGGAAGGTGAGGGAGAGGGTCGTGAGGAGGGAAGAGTTGGCTATGAGGTCGTGCAACATCCATAGACACTCATCTCCGGGTTGCCAGACTGCAGACGCTCGAGATCATCAGCACTGCCCCCTCACCCTCAGTCAGTAGAGCGAATGAAACTCACCTTCCCCCAACTTCCTCTCCAACTCCCTCACCCTCTCATCTCCCAACCAGCCCACCTCATCCACCACCCTAATCCCCGGTCCCTCACTAACAGGATACCCCTCCCCCAGCCTAACTACCAGCTCGAGGGGCGGGAGGTACCTCAATCTGAGCAACTTCGGTCCCTTCTCCTTCTCCTCCTTCTGCTCCTCCTTCTCGGGCGGAGGGGCGGTGGGTGGAGGAGGTGGGGAGGAGAGATGGACGAGGCGGTGGCCTTCGGGTGTCGCTACGCCGGATTTGGTGAGTGAGAGGGTGAGGATGGAGGAAGTTCGGTGCTGAGAGGGAGGGGGAGGGGCAGGCGCTGGTGCTGGTGCTGGTGCTGGGGGACGGGGTGGAGGTGAGCGAGGGGTGGCGGAGGGTGGGTGAGTAAGAGAAGATGGCGTTGGTGTTGGTGAAGCGAGCGTAGAATCGTCGGTAGGCGAACGAGGAGCCTTCCCCCCACCTGAGCCGCCTCGGCGCCTCGGTCTTTTCCTACTCTTCGCTCTTCCCTCTGCCTCCGTTCCCTCCTTCCTCGGCCCCTCCTTCTCCTTCTGCTTGACATTCAACCCCTTTAACCCTTTAGCCACTTCATCCACCCCTCCCTCCTCGTTAATCTCGGCGCCCACCACCTCCTCCTCCCAATCCCAAACCTCCACTTCCCTCTCCTCCTCCCAATCCACCTCGACTTTAATCCTCACTTCCACTCCCTTGTCCTTGGGCGGTAAAAGCTTCCATGAAACACCGTCTTCGAAAATCGCCTGCGCGCGGTAGAGGGCGTCGAGTCAGCTCTCTCGCGCGCTGGGAGAGAAAGAGAGAGATATGGCACCCACGGAGAGAGCCAACAGTTCGTCGGTTTGTTGCTCGTTCATCCTCCAGTTCTGGCCTACGCCCTTGCGAACCTGAGCTGTAGAGAAGGAGAGGCGACAAGGAGTGGCGCTTAGGCAACCTCAAGCTTGAATGAAGTGCGGCGAGAGGAGGACGAAGAGGTGGATCCCAGGCCGTGAACAGGGTACGCTCGTGTACAGGTGTACGCTGTTGGAGGCGAGAGACGAGGTGACGACGATGAGAGAGGGAGAGCAGCGAGTCAGCCGTCGCGAAACGCAATCGCAAAGGCTAGGGCGAGTGCGGGGTATGTAGTCGAGTAGGGAGGATCGGATTCCAGCGGATTATGAACTCCAAGAATGGTTCAGTGAGAATTGAGGTGTAATGTACCACATCTCGGCGTTCGGCGGTCGGGTCCCCCCTCTTCGCAGGCTGCTGAGCGAGATGTAGGTGATAACCTCGGGCTAAGAAGCTCGGGATGAGTTGATGTGGTGTGGTAGAAGAATGTACTGCTCTGAGGTGAGTTGATGAGCCCCTCATCCCGAGTTGGCGTCGTTGGACTTTTCGCGGATAGGCTCTCGCTTTCTCCCTTTCGCTTCGCCTGGTCGTTCAAGTGCTGGTGGAACGAGGGGTACTGACTGACAAAGCAAAGCAAGGACTACCGAAGGAAAGTAGTACACAACAAGCGATTCAAGCAAATCCCTTTGATCCCTTTGATCCCTATCCCTAATCCTCCTGCCTCCGAGCAGCCTCCTTCAACCTCTTTTTAACCACCCTCCTCAACAACAAAGCTTCCTTCAATTCCACCTCTTCTTGATCCACCTTGTTGACCTCTTTCCTCTTGTTTCCTTTCCCACCCTTAGCACCCTCCCCACTAGCCCCCGTAACCAACGCTTCTACCTCCCACCCCCTCCCACCCCTCCTAATCAACCCCTCTACCCATCCCTCATTATAGCACGACGGGTTGATCTGACCCGATTGAACTGCTGCTCGAACGGCTGCTGCTTCGGCTCTGCGACGGGCGGCGAGGGCTCGTCGGCGAGCGGGGAGGGTCGATTGAGAGGTGGGGGGAGCGGCGGGTGGAGCTGGAGCTGGAGCTGGAGAAGGGGGAGGAGGAGGGGCGAGAGAGGGAGAGCGTTTCTTGAGAGGAAGGAAGGTGCAAGGTGCGACCTTGTGGTGTTGTTGCTGATGGGCGAGAGTGGGAGGAGGGGAAGCGCTTGACGACCAACTGAGCGAGCTGATGGTTGTGCTGTGGGTCGTGTTGGCTGAGTCGGATCTGTAACCAGACGACGAGGAGCTCGAGCTGCTGTTGGAGCTGAATGAAGTTCTCCTACGACTAGAAGAGGCGAGGGGAGGTTCCAATCGTTGGTTGAAAGGGCGGTAGCTGCTCAGTCCAGGAGGGGGAGCTGGAGTGGGAGGAGCGTGTTGTTTGGTCAGGGTAGGGTCCTTGGGACGGATTACAGACATCTATTGGGGTGTAACAGCGTTAGTAAGCAATCTAATCAGCTGTACTACAACACAACTTACTCGTTCAAGCGACCAGACGACAATGTGGAAGGAGAACAACCAGCAGAGACGGCGATCAAAGGGAACTCACGCTGGGGCGCGTCAGCCAAGTGGGGAGGAAGGGAGGATCGAGCTCAGCTGTACACCTACAGATACTGCTCTGTAGCGCATCAGCTACAATCAAACTTGAACCCCCTCTTCGCTCGCCCTCCTCCGAGCCCACCTCGTCAACCTCTTTCTCCCTCCTCCCACATCTCGCGCTCGGCGCTCGCTCGCTCGGCCTCGCTCTCGTTACAACCCTACAACCCTACAGCTCAACGAGGATGGCCACCGGTCCAGCTTCCACCAACGCTGCAACAGCTATGGCTCAAGGATCTACTGGTGAGCTACATCTTTCTCCTCTCGAGGTCGAGGTCGAGCTTATCGCCGAGCTCGAGGAGCGCTGACCCTCTCTCGTCGTTGCCCTCCCTGACCCTCCTACAGCTCCCGCCGCAAGCACCAACTCCTCCCGTGCGTCTCTCCCTCATTCTCTCTCCCTACCCTCCCCACTAACCCCCCTCCCCTCCTCGCAGCTCCCTCCCCAACCTTCTCCGACAAGCTCTACGGCACTCTCCAATCCTCTCTCGGCAAACTCTCCCGTCGCCCGGGACTCGAGAAGGAGGGTGAAGTGAGGAAGAGTAGTGGGAGGGAAGCGGCGAGGAGGGAGAGGGACGCGCAGAGGGGGAGGACGGAGGAGGGGAGTACGACTACTGCTACGGGGACGATGGGGGGAGGGGCGGGTGTGGGAGGGGGTGCGGGACAGGGAGGGCAGGAGGGGACGGCGGGGATGGGAGGTGGGGGACTGGAGACGGTTCAGTAGAGGCGAGGAGCGAGAGGCGAGGAAGAGGGCGCCGAGCCAGAGGAGGAGGGAGCGCCGAGCTGAGGTTGGATAGCTGAGCAGGGAGGAGAGCGATAGTCGAGGATAGGAAGTTAGTTCTGTGCAAATACTCAATGTGTACTACTCCTCTTTATCTCTCTCGGCCGATCGGTAGGGGGAAGCTGGGAGAGAGCGAAAAAGGATCGCCGAGTTCGACGTTGCCAGCTCGCTCGGCTCCGAGTCGACAAAGGTGGTTTCACTGCTTCTCAGTCAGCGGGCTCATCTCTGTCGCAAGTGAACTATGTATCACGTCTTCTTGAGATGCCGCGCCGAGCTGAAGCTGCGCTTTTCGTTTCAAGTCGGTCGACAATCGCCCAACTTGACCGTCCCTTTGGCGTTGAGCTCGAGCTGAGCAGGTCGTTGAACGAGCTGCAGAGGGCGGTACCGTGCTGGCGCGGGAACGACAAAGATTTGATGTTATTGACGATGATCCAGCAGTCGTAACCCTCTGACCGCTCCTGAGGCTTTTGATAACCGCCAAAGACAGCGTTCGCTCTTGCTTCGGCTCTTGCAAAGCCTCGCTCTCCTCGCGACGAGCTCAAGAGAAAGAAGGCGAAGAAAAAAGGGGTATGTTACTGCTACTAATCACTACCG
>JACWFO010000327.1:0-17831 GCA_019775505.1 Leucosporidium yakuticum
CCTCCCTCGCTTCTGGATTTTCATGGTGAGCTTTTTTTGTAGCATGTTGGCGCTGTAGAGCAGTCCGCTGACCCTTCTCTCGGCGTTGACAGTATCGCGTATCGCCTTTCACCTACCTCATCGAGGGCATGCTCACCACCGCCGTCGCCAACACCAACGTCGTCTGCTCGGACATTGAGCTTCTTCACTTCGAGCCGTCCGGAGGCCTCACTTGCGGCGACTACATGGCGACCTACAAAGGACTCAACGGAGGCTATCTCGTCGACGACCTTGCCACTTCGGGCTGCGAGTTCTGCGCGTGAGTCATCTCCCTCTCGTTCATCCGCTCTCGTTCGGGGGCGATTTCGGAGCTCGTTCGCAGCTCGGTAGACGTTCGCCTCGATGCCCTACCCGCGCCCTCCTCGAGGCTTCCTCCACAACATGCTCATCTACTCCGATAGAACCAGTTCAACTGACACCTCTCTCCCTCCCTCGCAGAATCTCGGACACGAACGTCTTCCTCGCCACCATTTCGAGCGACTACGCCCACCGTTGGAGGGACTTTGGAATCCTCTTTGGATTCATCGCCTTCAACGCTGCCGCCGCCCTCTTCATCTACTGGCTGGCTCGCGTGCCCAAGAAGCAGAAGGAGGAGAAGATCAAGAAGGAGTAGAAGACTCGGAGCTCCGCCGAGCATGGGGTCGAGGCGCCATACACATACTTAATAGACCCTTCCCACCCACTCTCCTTTTTCTTACAATGTCACACTATAGGTTTTGATAGATTGCATCGCTCGCTTTTCTTTGCATCGCCGTGCTCGGCGAAGCTCAATCGTCGCCGCCGAGGGTCTTGTATACTTCTGCTCTTGCACTTGAATCTAGCGCACCTCGCCACCGGAGGAGAAAGGAGTCTGCTCCTGTATTCGACTGATTCGAGAGCGAGGACAGCACTTTTCGATTTCGCCGTTTGACTCTTGAGGAGGCGGTCGACCGAGCTCGACGACGACGCTGGGGGGCCGATGACGGCTCATTCACGAGCTCACCGGACGGAACGAAGCACATCTACAAGAAAATTAACGCTCAATTACCCAAAATCCCAAATGAAGAGCTCCCGCTCTCAATACACCTTCCTCGCCCCCTTCGGCGAAGCGCTTCATCGGCGAAGGATTTCACCGTGGCTCCTTCACGCCACCTCCTTGTCGGACACATCACAGCTAGCAAAAGCCCTCGGAGCGATACGACGGGTGTAGCGGATGTCGATATCGGCGTAGGAGAGTCCACGAGTGTCGGGCTGTGAAAGGGAGGGAGGGAGAACGGCGGTCAGCGAAACTCGCCTCGAGACCGAATCGAGGAGAGGCGACTACTCACAATGATGAAGAATGATACGATGGCGCCAATGAGGGAAAAGCCAGCGTAGACCCACGCCGTGCGAACGCCCTATTTCGGCACGAGGTCAGCAGATTGAAAGGGCGCCGAGCAGGTCGAAAGCTTACCCAAGCTGCTTGATCCGCCTGAAACATGTACGGCGTTATGAAGAGCGTGATCCATCCTGCTGTGTAGTAGGTAGCGAACCCTATCGACTGGGTCTTGCTGCGAAGGCGAACCGAGGAAAGCTCGCCGGCGAGGGTGTATCCTGGTCCCCCGGTGGTGATCTGTCGACGAGAGAAGGGAGTCATTAGCATGATTCGAAAGAAGCGCAAAGGAGGGAGCTGGAGCCAAAAGTAAGCAGTCGACTCACCTGAGCGGTCGAGATGGTGAGGTTGAACAAGATGCCGAGAACCCACTGACCAGCGGGAGTGTCGACGTAGTAGAGCCCTCCAAGGATAGCGAGAAGGAGAGCTTGCACCGCTCCACCGTAGACGAAGGGTACTGTTGGGAGTGGAGAGGGTCAGCGAGGAGAAGCAGGGCTTGAGTTGGAGGGGTTGCTGAGCCGAGGAGGGCGTCGACGAGCCACGGGAGGAATGAAGGTGAAACTCACCACGACGACCAAACTTCTCGAGGAGGATGACACCTCCGAAGTTTGCGAGGGCTGCGAAAGGGGAGGGGAGGATCAGCTCGTGCTCGGCGCTCGGCGCTGCGCTCGAGGAGAAGCAAGGCGAATCTCACCCGACAGCCCAAGGAAGCCGAGGGAGAGCTTGAAGGTGATGTCACTGGAGAGCCCGGGGATAGTAGACAAGAAGTAGCTGTGCAGAAGAGCACAAGAAAAATGAGCTCTCGGTTTCGGCGCATCGGAGAGCGAACGACGGCCAAAGCTCACATGTTGTTAGACAAAAGCGCGACTCCAGCTCCTTGGATGAAGGCAAAGACACTGCAACAGGAGCGAGTTCAGCGATGAAGGAAGAAGGGAGGGAAGAGAAGGGCGGAAAGCGAGCACTCACGCCATGATGGTCAGGGTGCGCTTGCGATCCGTTCCTCGGAAGCAGTCGGCGTAGGTTACGATACCACGATCAGCAGACTCTGCTTCCTCAATAGCGACGGCGAGCTGAATGAGTGCCAATCGTTGGCTGACCTCGTCGTCGTCTTTGCCGTAGAGGCGCTCGAGCTCGCGCCGAGCTTGCTCCGGTTGAGCTTTCTTGACGAGATGGGTGGGTGAGGAAGGAGTGAAGATGAGGAAGAAGGCGGTGAGGGTTGGTAACATCCACTGCACTGTAGGGAAGGGTCAGCGAATGTCGAGCGATGTCGATGGGAAGAACTTACGCGCGAAGAGCAGGCGATACGACTTCCAGGGGTCGAAGACGGCAATCTGATGCACACCAGTTCCTACGGCGAGCATGACACCGCAGAGGATCATCAAGGGCATGCACGAAAGTAGAGTCGAGCGGACTCGGACGCCGGCCGTCTCGGAGATGTAGGCTGGGGAGGAAGAGGACCGTCAGCTCTCGGGTCGAGGCAAAGAAGAAGTAAAAGATGACTACTCACTAGCAGCGACGGCGATGAAGGCTCCCTGAGGAGCGCCATTGAGCATCTTGCCGGCGAGGAGCTGTCCGCGAGACTCGGCGGTGACTTGGATGGAGATGAAGGCGGTACTCGCGAGGCAGAGGAACCACATGGTCTTCTTGGTTCCAAAGCGATCGATGAACCATCCGGCGCTGAAGCTACCAGCGGCGTTTCCTGTTGGTCGAAGTGAAGGGAGAGCGAAAGTTAGCGGCGTCGGCGAAGGAGGGAGCGGAGAGACGGCGCACCGAGAGCAATCATGGCCGTCCAGAGGGATAGCCACATCGAAGGAATGATGAGGGAGCCTGTCGCTGTAGCCTCCCCAAACTTGAGAAGAAAGGCTGGCATCTGCGCAGGCAATCGCGAGTCGCCGAAGCGGAGAGTGAAATCAGCTTGAGAACGAGAACGAGAGAGAAGGCGGCGAGGGTGGGTTCGTGGAAAGAAAAACTCACAGAGTTGGTGATGGACATGGCTCCCGAGTCGACGCCTTGTAGAAGGATGGAAGGTCAGCGCAGGCCGAGAGCCGCGGTTGAGCGAGAAAAAGCTCTCACCTTGAGCCATGCAGATGAAGAGATAAACGGAGCAACTCAATACGATCCTCCATTCCTTCTTGAGAGCGCCAAAGACGGTGGAATCCTTGTCGCGCTGAGTGAGAAGGGCGGCGGCAGCGAGAGTCGTTTGAGTGGGCGCCGAAGGCTGACTGAAGAGTCCTGCCGGGTAGTTGATGCTTCCTTCGATGAAGCTCGAGGTTCCCTTGAGTTCATCGTCGTGCGCCATGTTGATCTTGTGCTGTTGGAGGGTAAGGAAGGGAAGAGACCAAGCGGGACTCCTCCTTGGGGCGCTGCTGGAGGCCCGCTTGTGCTGCAGTCCTCGTGCTCAACAGAGTCCGCCTTGTGGGCTGATCTGCTGAGAAGGAGTGGACAAAAGTCGATTTCGGTGCAAGTCGTCGAATTGAAGCCGGAGGAAGGAGAGTCCGTAGACGAGGATGAGCCTGGCCCTGGTGGGCGAGTTGGAGTGGATCGCAAGGAGCAGGGAGAGAGCGAGCGCCATGCAGCACCTTTACCATCTAACCACTCCAACATGACCGTTTCCCTCATCCCCAACGCCAACGCTCTCTCCAACGACGAGCTCAGTCGACTCCTTTCGGGATGCGGGTTCACGCACTGCCTACCGCTCCCTTTCGGCGCTCCTGCACCTCTCAAGACTTCTGATGGCCCTAGCGGTGTCCGAGGTAAGTTTCTTACAGCCCCAGCGACGAGTTGAAATGAGACGAGGTGTAGCGCAGGAGGAAGACCATGAAAACGGCGCTGACCCTCCCTCCCCCACCTTGGCTTCCGCCCTTCTCCTCGACTTCTTGTAGGCGGAGCAGCGTTCGGAGGTCCTCTCGTTGCACCCTTCCCAGCACCTGCTACCCTCTCATGCTCCTTCGACCAGCAACTCCTTCGCGAGATTGGGGTACAATTCGCTCAAGAGGCGAAGAGCAAAGGCGTTTCGCTTCTCCTCTCGCCCAACTTCAATCTCCTCCGCGATCCAAGGGCGGGACGGAACTTTGAGGTGTTTGGAGAGGACCCATTGGTAGTCGGTCTGCTCGGCGGAGCTCTCGTTGAGGGCTGCCAAGGAGAAGGCGTTGGCGTTTGGTGAGCTTTCGCGGCCTTGCTGCTACTCTCTGAGCGCCTGCTGACGATTCAAACATCCCTACAGCGTCAAACACCTCGTCTGCAACGATGCAGAGACCAAACGACGCGTCTACGATGTTCACGTCGACGAGGCTACCCTCCGCGAGGTCTACTTGCTCCCCTTCTCCATGGCGGCGACCAAGAAGTCCACTACACCTTGGAGTGTCATGAGCGCGTGAGTTGTCATTTTCATTAGCAACCGAACTTCCCAGCTGACCCTCGCCTCGTCCTCGACCAGCTACAACACCCTCAACGGTATCCCCTGCGCCGAGTACACCGAGCTCATCGCCATGCTCCGCGACGAGGCCGTGGGAACCTTTGCCGTCATGTCCGACTGGTTTAGCCTCACTGGAGGCCCCGAGACCGCCCTTCGAGCTGGACTCGACCTCGAGATGCCCTTCCCCCTCATCCGCGGTCAGAACCTCGTCGCCGCCCTGGAGGCCGAAGCCGCCAACCCTTCGCCCAAGCCGGGCAAGAGCCTCAAGGAGTACGCCGTCGAATCAGCCGAGCGCCTACTTGAGCTTCGTCGTCGCTGCCTTTCCCAGCCCGTCGCCGCCGAGGAGTCGGAGCGCGACACGCCCGAGTTGCGCGAGACTTTGTACCAAGGCGCCATCGGATCGGCCGTGCTCCTCAAGAACGAGTCGGCGAAGCTTCCTCTGTCGAAGAGCGTCCTTCGTCACGTCGCTGTCGTCGGATCTCTTGCCGTCGAGCCGACTTACTCTGGTGAGCTTCTTTCCCACCAGCTCGCCGAGACGCGAACCGGTTGCTGACCTCTTCCTCATTCGATCTCTCTCCCTTTACCTCGCTTCTTGTAGGCCACAGCGCCTTCATCAACCCTCTTCCCAACTCGACACCGCTCGAGGCGATCCGCTCGGCCGTCCAGTCCTCGGCGACCGTCTCCTTCCATCGCGGACTCGAGATCTCGCGTGTCTTTCCCATCCTCTCCTCTAAAACGGCCGGTATCTCCCTAACCTCTCCCATCAAGCTCGAGTACTTCAACTCCGACAAGTCGGCCCTGCCTCCCCTCGAGCTGGACTCGGCGCTCTTCGACGTCTTCGAGCAGCCCATCCCTGGTCTCTCGCCCGAGTGGAGCTATCGACTCACCATGGAGATTACCCCCGAGTCGGAGCTGCCCCTCTTCATCTCGTTCGCCTCTCCCTCGCCCTGCACCATCACCGTCGGCGAAGGCTCGGAGCAACCTCTCGAGTACACGCCGCCATACGTCACGACCGAGGAGTTCATCTTCCATCGCTACAAGTACAATCAAGTCTTTCCTCTCGGCTCTCGGTCCGTCGGCGTGCCTTTTCGCATCGTCGTCGAAGGAGCATCAACTCCGATTCGCCGAGGAGAGCCTACTCCCAACGGTGTCCAAGTTGGTGTCGAGGTCGGCGATCGAGCCGACACCGAGTTCTACATCTCGGAAGCCGTCAAGTCGGTCAGGGACGCCGAGGTCGTCGTCGTCTTCACCGGTCAGCATGAGCAGTGGGAGAGCGAGGGATTCGACCGCGCCGACATTACCCTTCCGGGCAAGCAGGACGACCTCATTCTCGCTCTCGTCGATCGACCGGCTCACCAGAAGCTCGTCATCGTCAATCAGTCGAGCTCGCCCGTCGACGTCTCGCGTTGGATCGACCGAGTCGACGGTTTCCTTCAAGTCGGAATCGCGGGCCTCGAAGTCGGGCGAGGTGAGCTTCTTCGCGCACTTCCTTCGACTCTCGACAGATGCTGATCTTCTTCCTCCCTCACAGCTGTCAGTGACCTGCTTTTCGGCGACGCTAACCCTTCCGGCAAGCTCGGCTACACCTGGATGAGACGTCTCGAGGACTCGCCTTCGTGCGGCAACTTCCCCTGCGACGACCAGAACCGTCTCGTTTACGCCGAAGGACGTTTTGTCGGTTACCGCGGGTTCGATAAGCCTGGAGGACCTACTCCTCTCTTCCGTAGATCGCTCACTCGCTCGCTTGGCTCTCGCTCGCGCTGACCTCCTCCCTTCACAGCCTTCGGTTTCGGTCTCTCCTACACTTCCTTCTCATACAACACTCCCACCCTCACCGGATGTCCCAACCACCCCGAGACCCTCACCATCTGCCTCACCATCACCAACACCGGCGCTGTCGCTGGTCGCGAGGCCGTTCAACTCTACCTCACCTCCCCCGACCCTTCGATGCCGGTGCAGGAGCTCAAGGGGTTCGCCAAGACGGGAATGCTCGAGCCGGGACAGAGCGAGGAGGTCAAGATTGAGATTGATGGAGTCAAGGCTTTCAGGAGGTGGGATGTGCAGGGGGGCGAGTGGGTCGTTTTGCCTGGGGAGTATGAGTTGAGGATCGCGGCGTCGAGTAGGGATGTTAGGCATCGTTTGGTTGTTAGCGTTTAGCTGCCCGTGGGTATCGTCAGTGCAAATTAGCTTCGTTCTTCGTCGATTTCCAGTCGAGCTCGGCGCTGGCTCTCGCTGCGAAAGCTTGCGTTTTAAAGTGAAGAACAGTTGTTGCTGCTTACCCATAACATCTCCGCGATCATGGACTCGTCGCTTCGAGGTTCAAGGCGGCTTGACGTGCGAAGCTCGGCGCTGACTTTGGCTAAGGTCGAGCCTCCCCAAGTCATGGAACAGATGAACCTCCTTTGTTTTAATTGACAGATATGAAAAAAGTTGAAAATACACCGTAATGATACCCTTAAGATCCTGTCCGCCTACTCCTTCCTCGGCGAACTACCGTAGCTACTCCTTCCTCTGCTCCTCCAGCGAAGCTACTGTAGCTCTCTGAAAGTGGCGAGGTTTGACGTGTTGCGCATAGCGATGGTCGATGTCCTCGTAGGAGAGTCCGCGAGTCTCGGGCTGTTCAGGTCGGTCTCAGGTTAGCGAGGTCGAAAGAAGAGGAGGAGACTCACGATGATGAAGAAGTTGAGCGCCGTCGCGAGGATGGTGAGGCCGGCGTAGAACCAAGCAACTCGGACTCCCTTTCAGAGGGGAAAGGGATAAGCACAGGGCAAAAAAGATAGCAAGGAGCGACTCACGAAGTTTCCTGGCTGTTGAAACATCCACGGCGTGATGAATTGCATCAACCAGCTTTTGCGAGGCGGAGGAGGGAGCGTCAGCGGCGCCTTGACGAGCCTGCGATTGCAGAACTCACCCCAATGCATAATAAGAAGCGTATCCGATGCTTTGAGTCTTGGCGCGAAGGCGGAGGGAGGAGAGCTCGCCCGAGAGGGTGAAGCCCGAGCAGCTGGTGGTGAGCTGAGGGGTCGAGAACGAGTCAGGTTGCGGGAAAACAGCGTCCTAGTAGTCGATAAAACTGACCTGAGCTGTGACGATGGCTGTTGAAGGGGAACGGAAGTCAGCAGTGTCCTCGGCGATAGCACCGAACTCGGCGATGGAGGTCAGGGAGGGAGGGACGAACCGAGGTTGTAGAGGATACCGAGAGCCCAGGCTCCAGCATCAGAAGTAGAATAGTAAAGAGCTCCCAAGGCGAGGAGAATCGCCGCTTGAAGGCCGTTGCCGTAAACGAATAGAAGGCGGCGACCTGACTTCTCCATGAGGAAAGGACCGAAAAGGTTGACGATGGCTGTAGGGAGGGCTACTGTCAGCTGAAGTCACTGTTAAACGACGAAGAGAGAAGAAATGTGCTCACCCGAGAGTCCGAGGAAGCCGAGCGAAAGGTCGAAGACGGCGGCAGAAGGCAACGAAGGGATCTGACTGAGGAAGTAGGTCGTGTTGGAGCCGAGGGCGATGCCCGAGAACTGCATGGTGACGAATACGGAGATGACGGTGAGGGTGCGCTTGCGGTCGACGCCGTGGAAGCAATCGAGGTAGGTGGACGAGCCGGTGACTTGAGCTTCCTCTTCTTCGGCGGCGAGAGCGAGTTGGATGAGGATGAGCCGTTGCTCCAGTTGATCGGGGGTACGAGAGCCGTAGAGGTGGAGGATGGCGCGGCGAGCTCCATCGAGGTCGCCTTTTCGAAGGAGGTAGGTCGGCGATTCGGGGGTGAAGATGAGGAGGATCGAGATGATGACGGGCAGGAGCCATTGAACTGGAACGCCAGGGTTTTAGCGAGGCTCAACAAGAATCAAAGAGGTAGCAGGAGACACTCACGAGCATACAGTAGGCGGAACGAGCCCCACGGCGAAAGAACGGCAATTTGATGAACGCCGATTCCGACGCCCATGGTGACTCCCGACATGATCATGAAGGCGATGAGGGACAACAGAGTCGACCGAACACGCACTCCCGCAGTCTCGGAGATGTAGGCTAGCAGAGGAGACGATAGGGAAGGGAGGAAAGTCAGCCTTCGGCGAACGGCGACGGCGAAGAAGGCTCGGCTCACTGGCTGCGACTGCAACAAAGGCACCCTGGGGGATACCGTTGAGGATCTTGCCGGCGAGGAGTTGTCCACGAGAATGCGTCCAGACTTGAATGGCGATGGCCGCCGTGCTCGCGAGGCAAAGCCCCCAGAGCGATTTCTTGGTTCCAAAGCGGTCGATGATGGATCCAGCTGCGAGGCTACCGATGGCGTTGCCTGTTGATGTTGAAGTACATGATAAGGTTGAAGGGAGGGGGAGGAAAGCGAGGAGAGGAAGGAGAGGAAGGGAACAGGTCAGTCAAGCTCGACGAGGGGCTGCGGCGTGGGAGGGAAGTGTAGCAACTCACCAAGAGCAGTCATAGCGGTCCAAAGAGAGAGCCAGACGCTAGGGATGCTCAGCGATTGAGTGGCGGGCGAGAAGTCTCCGAATGTCATCAAGAAACCGGGCATCTGCAGGGAAATAGGCAGGGTGAGCTCGGGTCGGCTTGAGACCTTATTGAGAAACATGTACAGCGTTCGTGATGTTGCCCACGCCATTGTCGAGTCCTGAGATGGAGAGCGAGGCGAACCGAGGCAGGGGAGAAAGGAGAAGAAGGGCCCCGCTCAGCTGCAAGGCTACAGATCTTCCTCCCAAGCTTCGGGTTACACACCTTGACCAAGAGCTGCACCGAGATAGACGAGACAGCACAAGACGATCCTCCATTCGTAGCGGAGGGCCTGTAGCATCCCCGCTCCCTTCTCCCGAAGCTGGAGCTCCTCACTCGCCTCCAGCAGGCTCCGCGATACGCCTTGCTCGAGCAGCTTTTGCATGGCTGGGGTCGTGTTGGAGAGCTCTACATGCTCGTGTGTAGGCTTGGGCGATTCGAACTTCTCTGTCATGGCGATGCGATGTTGGAGAGGGCAAGGAGCAGTTGGTCGCTTCTTCGCCCGTTTTCAAGTCTCGCTCTCCTTCTCCTCTCGCCTCGTTCTTCCCCCAGTTTTCGCTGCGATGCTTCTCCGGAGTCCCTCGTGATACGTATGTAGTCCACTTCGGTACAGGTTCAGCCGAGATTCAGAGCCCGACTTCGAGACCTCCGATCGAGCATTTGCGCTCTCTCTCTCCCACCCACCCGCTCGGCTCAAAGCAAGACCATGGCCCAGCAGCGCACGTATCAAGTACTACAGAACAGTCAGAAGCCTCGGTGAGTGTGGTTCTGCAGCTTGATAGAGCCTTTGCAAAGGCAGGCAGAGCCCCAGCAGAGCGCCTAGCTAACTCGTTCGTTCATCGCAGCATTCGGCACGTCCCTGCGGTTTTAGAGAGGATGATAGAGCAGGACAGCAGAGCTAACACGTTACATCCAACAGGTGGTGGTGGCCCGCTGGCTATGTCGAACCCGCTGTACTCGAGCAACAGCTCTCGGACCTCGCTCAAGCTGGCTTTGGAGGAGCTGAGATTTCGAACGTCGGCTTGGGCAGTGGGAGACCTACGATGGAGCTTCAGTACCTTCATGGATCGAAGCGGTGGAACGACGGCGTCCTAGCGGCGTACAGAAAGGCCGACGAGTGAGTTTCGGCGTCTCCTCCAGCGCGTTACGGTCTGAGACTGAGGAGCTGACTTTCTTCCCTACGATGCTTCACAGGCTTTCACTACACCTGGATCTCACCATCGGACCTCTGTGGCCTTCCATGGTGCCCGGGCTTCATCCCGACGATGTCGGCGCCGCCCAAGAGCTCACTTTCGGCCGAGTGCTCGTCGACAAGGAGTCAAGGCGCTTCGCTGGCTCTCTCCCGCTTCCCATCGACCCTCCCGCCGGCCGATCTCCCGCCAACCCCACCGTCGAACCTCAGCTTCACCTTCTCGACGTCTCGGCGCTTCGCATCTCGGCGGGCTCCCTCGACAAGGATCCCCGAGCTACCCTCTCGGTCGACCCACGCTCGGCTCGGAGCCTCAAGTCAACTTTAGTCGACGGTCAGCTTGAGTGGGAGGCGCCGGACGACAGCCAGTGGGCCATCGTTGCGACCTACCGCCGGGGAACGGCTCAAACGAAGAGCTCGTACGAGTTCAACGACAACTCCTTCTGCGCACCTATCGGCGGCGTCGTTGATCATTTCAGTAAGGAAGGCGTGGAGGCTGTCAAGGTGAGCGGCAGCTTCTCGAGCGCGCGGACGGCGGTCGAACGCTGCTCGGCGATGAAGCTCATGCGCTGATCCCTCTCCCTCCTCGCGCAGGGCTGGTACGAACGCGAGCTTGTCTCTCCTGAGCTTCGTGAACTATTTGGAAAGGTCAAAGGCAACCTCTTTGAGGGTGAGTCCCTTCACTCTTGCTTCGTAGCGGCGCCGAAGCTGACCTCTCGCTCTCCTTCCTCGCTCATCCTCTCCTTCTCAGACTCGATCGAGATTGCACAGTCTCAATACTTTGCTCCCAACCTCCTGGCCGAGTTCCACACTCGACGAGGCTACGACTTAACCCCCTACCTCCCTTTCCTCCTCGACGCCAAGCCTCACTTCTTCGCCCCCGTCAAGCCTTCCTTCACCTCGCTTGACGACACCTCGAAGCGCGTTCGTCACGACTTCTACAACACCATCTCGGACCTCTACCTCGAGAACCGCGTCGTCGGCCTCAACGCGATGGCCAAATCGTTTAACCTCGTCTTCAGGAATCAACCGTACGGGTTCCCTCTCGATATGGCCAAGTCGGCTTACCTCGTCGATTTGGTGGAGGGAGAGACACTATGCTTCTCGAGCAACCCGCACGACGCCTTCCGCATCCTCGCCACCGGGCGCGACGTTGCTGGAAAGGTGATCCTCTCGGACGAGTTAGCAGCTGTCATCGGGATGGTGAGTGAGAATCGCTTCGAAGGGTGACGAAGGACTACGCTGAAGCCTCTGTTGCCTCTCCCAGGACTACAAGGCGACCTGGCGATGGGTTCTGGAGCAGGCCAACGTGCAGTTCGCTCTCGGCGTTAACCAGGTTCGTCTCGCTTCTTCTCCATTGACCGTACCAGCTCGCTGATCCTTGTTCCTTCTTTTTCCCATCAAACAGATCTCAATGCATGGTCTCCCGTACCCCGAGAGCCCCACCTCGACTTGGCCAGGCTACTTCTCGATGCTGCCGAACCCTCCGATCCCCTCGTTCGCCGACGCATGGGGGCCTCGTCAGCCGCAGTGGGAATGTGAGTGTTTGATGAGCTTGCGCTGAATATTAGTTGCTGATCTACGTCTCTCTGCAGTCGTTTCGGACGCTACCGCCTACATGTCTCGCGCTCAGTCGATCCTTCAGCGAGGTACCCCTACCGTCGACGTCGCCATCTACCACCGAGGCCTTGATGGTCTTGCCGGCGGATTCTCAGATCCCTCGCTCAACGCTGCTGGATTCTCGTACGCCTTCCCTTCCGAAGGGTTGCTCTTGCTCGATTCGGCGACGGTGAAGGGAGGTCGTCTCTGGCCGAAGGGACCGGCTTACAAGGTGCGTCTTGCTCTCTTTAATCGAAGAGCGCTCTGAGAGCTAACCTGTACTCTACCACAGGCCCTGATCCTCGTTGAGGAGCCCGCCATCGACCTCTCTCTCGCCCGAGCCATCGGACGCTGGGGCGAGCTCGGCTTGCCCATCATCATCGTCGGCGACGCTCCCACCACCATTCCCGGTCTCTCCAACACCCTCAAGAGCGATGAGGAGGAGCTACTTTGGATCTTTCGCTCCATCCTCGGGCTCTCGACGACGAGGCAGGTCGCGAAGAAGGAGGAGGTGGCTTCGGCGTTGAGGTCGCTCGGTGTTCAGTACGTCTATTGCTCGCTCGACTCGTTCAAATAAGTGCTGACTTCGCTTTCCCCCCTCGTAGGCCCTCCGCCTCTTACGCGGACCCCTCGGCCGAGCTCATCACCTACCGCCGTTCCGACTCCGAGACGACCGCCGAGGGAGCCGTCGAATGGTACTTCGTCTACAACCATTCGAGCTCGTCGACATCTCAACAAGTCAACCTCACCGGCTCTGGAACTCCCGAGATCGTCAACCTCTGGTCGGGAGAGATTTCGCCCATCGCCTTCTCGAGAGTTGGCGCTTCGCAAGTTTCGGTCAGGATCGAGTTGCGCTCGAAGGCTGCGACCGTGGTGTGCATCAGGTGAGCTCTTTGTCTCGACTTCTATCTTGACGAACCTCGCTGATCGCGATTTCGTCCGTGCAGGCCGGAGCAAGTCGACCTGCTCGGCGACGTTGATCCTCTTCGCTCACCCGTCGAACGTGAGTCGAACTCCTTCTACCAAGGCGCCGCGCTGAACCATTTTACCTCTGCAGACTCGGTCATCCCCCTCGGTGATTGGTCGCTCACCATCGAGGATTGGAACCCCGCTGAACCCGAAGTCGTCGGCAAAGGCTCCTCGGCGACGACGAAGACAGAGGTTCGCTTCTCCTTCCGATCCCCTGCGGAGCTGAAACTGATTTTTTTCTCCCTTACAGCTACCCCCAATCGCGCTCACGACCTTCGCTCCATGGCACGAGCTCCTTCCTTCCACTCCCCACCTCGCCGGCATCGGGCGCTACACCTCAACCTTCTCGCTTCCTTCCGCCCCTCATGCTCTACGATTCACCCCCGGAGAGCTCCCTCACGGCTCCTTCGGGCTCACCTTCAACGGCTCTCGCATTCCCGTGGATCAACTCGGCGGGCCGACCGACATCCCCTCGAGCGCTCTCAAGGAGGGAAAGAACGAGCTCGTCGTCACGGTGGCTACTACGCTCAATATGAAGATGAGGGTTGTTTCGGCCGATGTCTATGGGAAGCGGGAGAGAGATGCTTATGGAGTGAGCCTTCGCCTTCTCTCGCGTGCGCTTCGGCGCTGACTTCTTTCCCTCGGTTTGCAGATGCTTTCCGCTCCCACTCTCTCCAGATTGCAGTAGAAGCATCTCAAATGCTAACAATTCGTTTTCTGCGCCCCAAACTCGGCGAAGAAGCAGCCTCGAGAACAGCTCCTCCTCGCCGAGACGTGGGCGTGGCTCTTGAGTCGTGCGCTCGGTCGTTTAAAGCTGGGAAAGGCGGTAGCGAGCCGTGTAGCCGTGTACCAACGCGTAACTTTAAGTCCAGCGCTAGTCCAAAATCGCTCATCAGCAGGGCAGGAAGGAAGCAGTCGGACTTCTCCTCGCCTCTCTCGGCCGAATCCACTTCAGCTCGAGCCGCAAGCGATAATTCTTAACACAGCTCTACATACGTCCTTTGACTACTTCCTGCTGCTTGTCTCCCGTGCTCGACCTCGCAAGCAACCAAGCAGCGACGTCTTTACCCCACTTCTCCTCCTTCTCGCTCACGCTCAAGCCGAGCGGCGCCGAAATGTGGTTGTGACCGGCGATGAAGAGCTTGTCGTACTTTGGTGGATCGGGAAGAGAGTCCATGGCATCACAAAGGTGCTGGTTCTATGGCGAAGAGGCTCAAAGTCAGCTACGGAGTCTTTGGCCGAACTCGAGAGGGAACAAAGAAAGGCGTACCGGCGTGAGGATCTCGTCCTCTGGGTCGAGCTCGGCGAGTGCAATCAAGATCTCTGTCTGATCTTTACTCTTCCCCCTCAGCCCGACGGGACAGCGGTCGGCGATGACTTTGGGGCCTCCGCCGAAGTAGCCTTGAAGGGTCGGCGTTCGAGGGCCGACGGCGGCTGAAAACTCGGCGGGCATGCTCAGAAATACAGCGGCGCGTACTTGTAGTGCTGCTGGCTCCTCGGCGCTGAGAGGACGCGCTTGGTCGGCGGCGAGAGGAGGGGAAAGGGAGGAGAGGGCGTCGGCGTAAAGGAAGGTCGCGACGTGAACGGCGCCGGCGCTGTTGCCGAGGAGGAAGACGCGGGAGGGATCGAAATGAAGAGTCGTCTGCTGTTGAGAGAGCCAGCGGAGGAGAAGCGAGACGTCCTCGCCGCCCGAGGGGAAGGTGGCCGCTCCTTGATGGTCGCCTGCAAGGCGATAGTTGGGAACGAGCTGAGGAAGAGCAGAGACGATTAGCTCGCGCGTTTAGAATACTGTAGCACTGCAAAACTCACGGTGAGAAAGCCCTCTTTCGCGAAGAAGGATCCGACGTTCTGGTGTGCGCCTTGGATTTCGCCATTCGGCATCCTCTTATCACCTCGATTCAATCCGCCGCCGTGAACAAAGATGAGGACCGGGAGCTGTTCCTCATCACGCCCGTCTCGATAGACGTCGACCTTGTGCCGCGGGTGCTTGTCGTAGGCGTGTTCGACTGGCTCCAGCAATGAAGGGAGCTGAGGGCGTAGCAGGGTGGCATACAGCTCAAAGGTGGGCTGAACACTCTGGAAGATGTGTGTTCCGAATGCTGGTAGCTGCTCCATCGTCGCTCAATCGTCGGTCGCTGTTCTTGGCGGGAGGCAAGGTGCTCCTCTCGCTCGCTTCTCTCAGCCTTCGTCCGGTTCGACTTCGTCGCAGCCTTTTACCGGCTAATCTAGTACCAGGAAGAGTGGATTCCCGGCTGCTTGACTTTACGCCTTCTCTCGGTCAAAGACTCTCCGCGCCCACTCAGCCAGCCGAAGTGGGGTAAGGCCGCCTCGCCTGGCTCAGCGGACGATTCTGCACCTTTCGCTCTTTCGTTACACACTCAACAGGAACAGGTGAGTTCTGAGGTTAACGCTCAAGGAAGACTCGTCTGACTGACCTGGCTACAGACCATCATGACCGTCACCTCGCTTCGTCTTCCCTCCTGGTCTGCTCCTCTCCCTCCCTCGAGCTCTTACGTCTTGGAGGCCGACCAAGGACGCACGCTCGCCATCATTGGATCAGGATCAGTTGTCCGCTACCTCACTACCGACGAACAAACTGGAGATGACGCTTTCGCCGTCGTTCAATCGCGAGGACGAGCCGACGAGGTTGTCCCTGCTCAGTGAGTTCGAGTTGGATGTATCGAAATAGAACCGCGCTGATCTCGTTTTAACAGCCTCCACCGCCAAACTCACGACATCTTTCTCGTCACTCAAGGGAGCATCAAGCTCTACGTCGGCGATCAAGTCCGAGTCCTTCACCCTGGCGACTTTGGCTCGGCGCCTCCCATGACTCCTCACGCCTACCAAATTCTCTCTCCCGACACTGAGTTTGTCGGTATCATCGCTCCCGGGAGCTGGATCAAGTGAGTGGCCTTGTAGCTTGTTGGTCGAGACGAGGGGACCTCGGCCGAGCTCGCCTTTGACCGGGTCTTTGGGCGCCGCTTCTCGCAATGCTGACCGTTCTTGCCTCAAAAGATTCTTCGACTACCTCAGCGAAGAGTTTGACGCTTCGCCGCTGTTCCCTGCGCTCGACGGTCGTGACTTTCCCGTCCCTCTCTTCATCGAGGGCGTCAAAGCAGGGTGCGATGTAGTCCCTCTCCGCGATTACGACTACAGCGCCGCGAAAGGGGAACCTTCTTCTCCTGAGTAAGTGTCTCTCTCGTCTCGATAGCTCCTCAAACGGGTCGCTAATCTCTTTCCGCCTCACAGAAACTCGCTCCCCTCCTCGGTCGCTCCCTACTACCTTCGTGCTTCGAGTGGGCCTTCCTGGATCCTGGGCAACCAATCTCTTTCGCCCATTATCACCCACTCTCAATCGCACGAGGGTTCCTTCTCCCTCCTTCTCCTCGCCGGCATCGGCTCCTCCTTCCCTTCCTACTCGGCCTCTTTGACCCCCTTCTCCTCGTCGCCCATCTCCCTTCCCTCCTCTTTCCTCGCCCGCGCGGTCGAGGGCAAGATCACCTTCAACCTCGAAGGGTCCAAGCCCGAGACCGTCACCGCCAAGGAGTCTATCTTTGTTCCCGCTGGCGTCAAGTTCACCTTCAAGATTGAATCCGCCTACGCTCGGTTCTACATCTTTGCTGGCACGGGTGAGGGGTTGGAGAAGGTGTTCTACGATGTCGGTAGGCAGGTCAAGGGCGGGGACAAGCACGAGGTGGTGGGAGAGAGGGTCGACGACGTTGATCAGGCGGCGGTCGCGAAGGCGGTCGAGGGCTTGAAGAGGGAGTGATGGTTTGTCGTTCGTTAGTATCTTTGCAATCAGTCTTGTAGTATCTCTTGGCTCGTCTAATCAATCAAGCGAAGCCTCGCCATTTCAAAGAAGCGAGCGAGGAGTACAAGAGGCTCATCGCCGAGAGTGAGGAGTACAACCAGACCTACAAGGTTGGGGGCGAGTACCTCGACAAGTTTGTCGCTTCTCGCAAGGCTCAACAGTCCCGAGGACAGTGAGTCTGATCGAGATATTGTGCTTCGGAACCGAGCTGACCTTTTTCGGCGTTCGGCCCAGGCGCGTTTCTTCGCCCTGTACCCTCTCATACGCCAAGCAGATTGAGCTGTACGTTTGGCGAGGATTCCGCCGTCTTGTTGGAAACCCCGAGATCACGGTGACCGCCCTCATCGGTGAGTCTGATGGCGGCGGAGGGAGCGAGGGCTGGGAACTTGAAGGGGAGGGAGAGTGTCACCCCCGCCGAGCTCAACCGGCCATCGACAAGGGTGGGCATGGGTGCTGGTAGAGGTGCAGATGGTGATGAAGGTGACGTTGAAAGCTGATTTGCTTCAGTGAACAAGAAATGGCAGCTCGACAAGGCGCTGGCAAGGCCTCAAGCTCGGCTCGCGCCAAAGTTTGGGCTGGCCGGTTTGAAGACAGCCCACAGACAGCCCACAGACCGAGCAAATTTACCATGATTAAGGTGGGGATGAAGGGCTGCAGAGGCTTGGAACTTGGAGAGGCAGAGCGTTGAATGCCGAGAGCTGCCTGCACCTCGTCTCGACATCGCTCCGGCTCCTTTCCTTCTCCCCGCTCACTGCTCCTGGGAGCCCCAACCCCCCACGTCTCTCTCCCTTCTGCTCTTACCATCTGGTTGCGAGCCATTCACGCAGCCCATCCTTCAACAGCTCCAAGATCGTCCTCTGTGTCCTCTCGGGCCTCTTCATCGGTTTCTCCTTCTTCCGCGCCGACACTTCGCAACAGGGACATCAAAACCAGATGTTCTCCCTTTTCATGTTGA
>JACWFO010000328.1:0-20595 GCA_019775505.1 Leucosporidium yakuticum
CCACCAGTCGGAATACAGCAGATTGCCTATCTACACCTGATCACCCTCTCCCCCACCTTTCACGGCCATTTTGCTCTCTCGGCGCTCCTCACAGTCCACGCTGCCAGCGCCTCTGGCCCTTCCTCGTCTCCTCTCCACCTTCCTATCATCACGCTTCGAATTCGCCAAGTCGACCTACAAAGCCCTCTCCGGCCTTCTTCTTGCTTGTTTAGCAGGGTTTCAGCTCTTTACACATGACGCAGCTCGACACTAGGCGGGCGGGGGAAGGGTGAGGGAACCCTTCACCTAGCGAGAGCGCTCGCTTTGCTGGTCGTCTTCCACCATATCCAGCAGCTCTACGAGAGCAGGCTCGAGCTTGCAGCATGTCCAACACGTCGTCATGCCTTTCTCTCGCCGGTTCATCGTGAGTAGCGCTTCCCCCGATGGTCGAGCTGGCTTGCGGCTTTCGCTGCTCGTTCAGGAAGCTCTAGTCGTTCTCGGTGAGCTGACCAGCCTCTTCCATCGCTGCAGCATGTGTCCTCGCTTCTCTGGAATGTCCATCAATCCTCAAAACCTCACAAACTCCTGGCCTTGGTTCGAGGGAATCGACTCGGTCGCCAAGTTCGATTCCGCCTTCTCAAAGTACCTCTCGCCGGATGGACAGGTGAGGCGTCTCATCTACCGACGTTTGAAAAAGCTCTCCGAGACCGTAGGTTAACAACGTTGCTTGCACAGTTCGCCATCACGAAGCAGGAGAAGCAGCTCGGTTGCGCCAACTACGACGTCGGCTTTGTGCTGCAGTGGGAGCAGACGGTCTTGGTGAGTGTTTGTACCAGAATGCCTATCTTTGAGAGAGACTGTCACAAGCAGAGGGACCCTTTGCTGACCCCGAGCTTCCTCTCCCTCCGCCATCTTGGCCAAACCTCATCGCCGAACCCTTCCTCTCGCTCTCGCGCCTCTCTTCACTCACTCTCGTCGTCCAACAAAGTGCGGAGAGTTCACCAACATTGCTTACTCCTCGCCAGGCTGCAACCCCGACACATCTGCGACCGTGATGACCTGCCAACCGACGTGCACCGAATTCTCGAGGTCCGAGGTTCAGCTCGTGAACAACACCTTCATCTGCGGCGCCAGCTACAACGAGACGAGGGAGTCGACTATTCACCGCGACTTGAGTCAATGCACAGTGAGTTCTGGTGACAAAAGACCTGCGAATTCGGAGCTGATCCTCATCTCTCCTTCGCGAGCAGGACTGGTCCGCTCTCGCTTCGAACGACAGCTCATGCGTAACCGGCACCAGCAACGAAGGCAACTGTGGATTCGGCAGCTCCGACACTCAGCTCTGCTCGTACTGCGACCCCAACTCGGACGACAACGGCGGTGGAGTGCGCGCCTGCTGCATCAACTCCAACTCCAACATTAGCACTTGCGGCTACTCGCTCACCGCAGTCGACGTACAAAGCTCATCCACCCTACTCCCACTCGCAACATCGACCACGGCCTCAGCACCCTCCTCTTCAGCGTCGAGCGAAAGCGACCAGCTCGGCGCACAATCGACCGGTCTCTCCAAAGGCGACATTGCTGGAGCAGTCGTCGGCAGTGTACTCGGAGCGCTCCTCCTACTTCTTCTTCTCCTCTTTCTTTTGAGGAGGCGACGAAACGCCATCGCGCAGGAGCAGCAAGGACCGCGAGGAATCGAAGGAGGGATGGCCGACCGCTCGCCGACTCTCGTAGACGGCAGGCCGAAGGGAGCGACCAAGGGCGAGAAGGGGATTGAGAACGTACCGGAGAAGGAGGAGCCGCTGCCGGCACCCGAGTACCCTGCAGAGAAGTCGGCAGCAGTGCAAGAGCCTTCCGATCAGTTCGGACCCACCAACGCGGCGATGTGAGTTGGCTCTCCTCCTTTTCTCGGCGCAGAGCTGACCTCTCCTCACTTCAACAGCATGCCTCGCAAGTCCTACCTCCTCTCGGGTGGCGTCCTTCCCGCCTCTGCAGCAGCAGCAGGCGCCGCTGCCACCCTCGTCGCTCCCATCCCCTCCAGGAATCGACCTACATCTCGCTACACCTCCGATGGAGCGCCATCCGTCATGCCCTCAGAAGCATCGAGCGAGGGAAGGATCCTCGTACCCTCGTACCCCGACTCGTACAGCGACCGCACCATCTACCCGTGAGTTCGGCCTTCCCTTGTTCGCCGAGCTGGCTCGTTTATTGTCGCGCTGACTCACCCATCTTTTGATTCCACCTCTTTCCTTGTCTTCTTCTTTTCTCCTCTCCCAGCGGCACTCACGTCGCGGCGATCTACGAGTACGAACCCAGATTGCCGGACGAGATCCAGCTGGAGGTCAAGGACGTTGTGTACTTGAGCGAGCTGTACGATGACGGGTGGGCGCAGGGAATCATTCGACGACGGGACGGGAGGAGGGACAAGGGAGCGATCCCCCTGGTCTGCGTCACAACGCTGCCGGGCGCCGACACCTCGCCCGAGTCGGATCAGGAAGAGGACGAGCCCGAGTTTGAGGTAGATCGTCAGGCGTAGAGCGGAGTACAATAGCTCGGTAGAGCTTTCGCGTGTAGATAGTGTAGACCTTAGTATCGGCAGCGCTCGCAAGCGCGCCTTTCGCATCCGTACCGTATTTCATCGCAAAGTTTTACAGCACAGCACAGACTTATCAACCCGAAGTATCGAGAAATCCAATCGTCAATCATCGTCGAAAGGCGAGCGAACGTATTCGAGGTCGTCGTCGTCCGAGTCGTCGGCGCTATCCTTCTTCTCGAGCAGCGAGACCGATTGGCGAGGGAGAAGTCCGATCTTGGCTGTAGAGGAGAAGCGTCAGTCCCCAGCTCTCGATACGAGCTAGTCGAGGGCAAGAGCCTACAGAAATCCTTCTTGGGCTCCTCGTCCTTTGAAACGGCCTCCTTGGCGGTCGACTCGCTAGCGGCGGGAGTGGCGGAGGAGGTAGCGGTAAAAGTGGTCGGTGGGGGAGTAGAAGTTGAGGTGGGAACGGCGGGAAGAGGGGCATCTGTAGGCAAAGGTCGGGTCAGCTTGTGTTCGCGAGCGATACGAACACTCGGCGCACCTCGAGATGGGTTCGAAGCGGGCGTAGGGCGGGGAAGCAGCTCGGGAACCGTAGTGGAGTTAGCTGAGCGACTGGGCTCAGGTCGGGGGAGAGCAGAAGGGGGAGTCCAGCCCGAGTTGTCGTTTTTCGGCGGAGGGGAAGGAGCTTCTCCGCCTTGCGAAGGGCCGCTGCGGGGTGGAGAGGGTCAGAGTGGCGAGCAGAGCATTAGCTAGTAGCTTCGACTGACACTTGCGCGTTGATGGTCTCGTTAAGCTTCTCAAACTGCTCCTTGGCCTTGCCGAAGAGGGTACCGAACGTCTTCTTGCCCTGCTCGGCGAACTTGGAACTGGGAAGGGAGGGAAAGGGGAGTCAGTAGAGATTGGAGCCGCTAAGGTCTCAGTAGCACTCACAACTGCTCCGTCAACTGATCCAACTCGTCCTTCTCACCCTCCCCACCTCGCTGAGCTCCCTCCTGCCCCTGCGTCAAGCCAGCGTTGCCCGCTCCTCCAGAAGTACCACGGCGACGAGGGGTGTAAGGCTGATAAGCTAGTCCAGCCGTCTCGCGCGTTTGAGGTACACCAGTAGCTCCAGCTCCTCCAGTCCTGCGTGACGCGGAGCGGCGCTCGTTCTCCTGGCGCGCCCGCTCTTCCTCCTCCCTCATCAAGCTCCTAGCGTACTCCTCGTCGTTCTGAGACTGCTGCTGTAACCCACTTTGAGCGTCAGCTACCGTTCGAGGCCGAGGCGAGCAAGCACAGCACGCACCGTCGCTGGGATCGCCTCAGGCTCATAAGTCGGGTCGTTCATGGAGAGCAACAGCTCTGTAGCAGATTCGAGGTTCCCTCCCGCCTCGAGCACCGCCTCCAAGACATCGACGCTGGTTTCGGGGAAGAGCTGCTGGAGTTGGCGGATGTCGGGGTTGGGATGCTCCTCTACAGCAGCAGGGGCGGGTTCCTCGGCAGCAGCGGGAGGTGGAGAAGGTGTAGTAGCTGGCACCTCCGTCTTGGTCTCCTCGGTAGCGGTAGCGGCGGGCGGTTCGGACGACATGACAGCGATGAGGTGGGAGCCAAGCCGCGAAGCTCGCTTCGGGCTGAGATCTCTCAAGTGAGCTCGCGTCTCGTAGCTCGTCTCAAGACGAGGTAAATAGGCAGTACTAGTCAAACGAAGATCTACAGCTAAACCTCTAGACTTCAACGCCCTCTCAGGCCGATCCCCCTGCCCCTCCGGTCGCTCCTCCGCTCCCTTCCCCCCATCCCGTGTAGCTGTTCCAAGGCTGCCCTAATCCTACTCCCCCATATCCAGCAGCAGCCCACCCACCCGCCACAGGCATGCCAAACGCCGCCTGGCTTTCAAACAGCGCCAGCATGCTCAAATCGCTCGGCGCCATCGCCGAGGTGGAGGTCGAGGGTGCGGAAGCGAGGTTGGGAGATTGAGAGAGGAAGGGATGCTCCTCAGCGGGCGCTGGCTGGGAGAAGGTCCATGCTGGCGTAGTCTTGGGGAAGGGAGAGAAGCTTTGGGTCGGAGGGAGCGAGGCGCTGGTGGAAGGCGGTTGAGGGAAGGGCGAAGCTGAGAAGGGGTAGAACGGCTGCTGAAGGTTGGGTAGGAGCGGCGCAGAAGGGTCGTACTGAGTAGTAGGAGGCTGTAGAAGAACTCGGGTCAGCGAGAAAGGCCGCCAAAGAAGAGAGAAAGCTCGACTCACCCCCACGGCGAAGGAGAAGGCCATGGGAAGGCTGGCGCTCGCCTGTCCTTCGTCAAAGCACGGGTGCTGGTCCATCGATACCGGCTGCTTGGGCTGCTCCTGGTGTGACTCCACCACAAACCCGACCTCCCGATCAGCTGCCGGCTGCTGTTGAGCCCCAACGACAGTCTCGGGCTGAGCCCCCGCGACCGGAGGAGTCCATCCGAGAGCTCTGAGCTGCTTGGCGAGCTCGGAATGAGGATCCAACGCTTGGGCATCGAGGTTGAGGAGCGGATCCCTCGGAGGTACAGCTTGTACGGGGTTCCACTCCTTGATGAGGCGCTCGAGGTCGCGAGCCGTCGATTTGGCGCATGGCCAGGGCATCTCGTCGAGCATCTCGACGCAAAGCCGAGCGTTGGCGAGTGCCCCGAGAGTTTTCTTTGACCCTCGGTCGCCGTGCAGAGCCATGAGGAGGTGGATTCGCCCCGTGGTGAAGCAAATCTGAGTCGAGCTGATGGTGGCGTAGCGAAGGCCGGGGCAGCGTCGGTGAAGTTGGAAGAGTTGAATGAGCTTTGAACTGTTGAAGAACATGTCAGCGAGCGTCGAACGAAGGAAGGCTCCTCAACCTACGCGGCTTTCTCGCAGGACTTGACCGCGAGCTCGGACGATGGCGTTGATGTCTCGCCGCGCTTGCGAGGGAAGAACGGTCGATGGAGTAGGAGAACTTGGAACCTGTGGAGTCGTAGTCGGTCAGCTTGAGAGAAGAAGCAGCGAAGAAGAGACGATGCGAGCCGGCGGGCGAGAAGGACTTAAGGGAAAAAGGACGACCGACTCACCAGTAGAAGAGATGTAGCATGACGACGTGCGTCGGTTGTAGCCGTGTAGAATGAGGCGAGATGCTGATGGCAGGAGGAATGGTCTCGTAGAACTCGCCGAGCTCGAGATGAAGGGAGGAAGCGGCGGCTTTGGTGTGCGCGGCGCGAGTGTCGGATTTGAGAGCGTAGATGGCGCTGCTGATCTTCTCGGCAAGAATGGCGAGCTTGGCTGTCCAGAGGAAGGTGGTGGAGGCGTAGCTTGGTAGCTCGACACTCGGCGGATCGTCGTCGTCCGAGATCTCGTCGTCGAGGCGAGAGCGCCAAAGTCGATCGTCTAGAGCTTTGAAGACGGTTGGTAGCGGCGTGTCGTAGTGAAGGGATGTGATGGTAGGAGGTCTTCCGACGTATGATGCCCACAACTTGTCTGCAAAGCGAGAAGAAGAAGAGGTGAGCGAGGACGCCGAGGAGTAGAGGAAGCGAGGCCGAGACGAGCTCAGTAGACCTCGGCAGCCGCGCGTTGTACAACTCACCTTGAATGAAGGTAAACCAGAAGGCTCTTTCCCTTTCTTCCTTGGTCTCTTGCGTGATGAGGTTCTTCCGAAGCCAGCTCGTCGCGTCGATGCCGAGGCCGAGAGTGGTCGCCATCCGAAGGCCAGCGCCGCCGTAGTGGTATCCTGCGAGACGGGAGAGCCAAAGGAGGAGAACGAGTTAGCGATGGTTGGCTCGTCGTTCTCGACGGATGGAGCCCTGCCGTCTACTCACCTGCGCCGTGACGACTGGTGCCCGAGTGAACCGAGCCGAGGACCATGAGCCCTTGCAGAGTCGAGAGCATAGGTCGCTCGACTTCAGCCTCGAGAGCGGCTTTGGCTGCAGAGGCGAACAGGTTGACGGCGTCGACATCCTTGACGCGAGGATCCGAGCAGTAGACGACGGCGAGGGCGAGGATGGCGTTGTGCACTGGTTGATGAGATGCGAGGAGGTCAGCTCAAGCTCGGATATTTATGCAGTACCGCGCCAACACCGTCATCGCTCTTCCACCCAGTCCCAATCCGCTCCCCTTCGATGGCCCTCCCTTCGCCGAGATCGCCGCCGAAGAAAGGGGCTCCGACACCATCCTCAACATCAGAATTATCATTGGAGGCGGGGACTTACACATCGGTGAATAGTACGAGGTGCGTTGCGGGGCAGAAGGTGTAGCCAGACAACAAGCCAAATCCCGGCGGAAGAGGTGTGGAGCAGCAGCTCCCGAGGTCCAACCGCACCAGCTGCAGATGATACTCGAGGTTAGCAGCAAGCAGGAATCGATCGGGAGACAAACAAAAAATTCACTCGTTGAAGTAGGTAAAGAACAAGTCGAGCAAATGGTCATGTAGCTGCTCGTCGAGCCCGGGAATCGACTCGCTCGGCAGGTTCCTCGCCCAATCGACCTCGGTAGGCGTAGCAGCTGCGTCGGGCCAAACTCCAGCATCTCTGAGCGAGAAGGACGAGGGGGAGAAGGTCTCGGTTCCTACAGATGTCGAGAGACCGGTTGCTTCGGGCGAGGAGGGACCTGGGAGATGAGCGAAAGTCGACTGAGGGCCGTACTGTCGGAGCTCTCCAGTGTCATCGTCAATCTGTATGTGTAAAAGAGTCCGCGAAAGGCCTGTGAGCAGCTTCCCGAGCAAGTCGGATGACCAGAAGCTGCGCCGAAGATGAAGCCCAGCGCACCTTGAGCATCTCAATCGCCTCCAATCCTGCTTCGACATCCGATCCTTGAGGTCCATCCACCGCCTTCTCCTTGCCCTTCGCTGGCCGTTCCTCCACCTCCCCACCGTGCGGCAATCCAGCTTCCTCAAGCATGCCCTCCAGCGCTCGAATCCGCTGATGCAGCGCATCGACGTAAGTCTTGCTAGCCGCTTTTCGACCATCAAGTTGATCTCCATATCCACAAGCTTCCTCGACGAGTGCGCAAGCACCTGCAAGACGACAAGAGCATCAGCAAAAGGGCGAGCCGACGGAGCCTGGGAGAGAACGCGTACCGCAAGTCGGTCTAACAGCATCGCACTTGGACCGTCGACGTCGACAGCCATTGCACGCGCGAGAAGCATGTCCAGCAATCTTCCTCTTGCCGCTGGAACCGCTGCTGCCTTCGCCCGTTGGCGCTGGCGCTGCCGAAGAGGTGGAAGCCATCTCCGCGCGGGATTCGGGGCGTTGTAGGTGATTCGAGAGGATTGCGAGTTATGCTACAGGGCGTAGAAGCCTGTCGGATGTAGCTTGTGCTGTACGAGCTGTTGGAGACGAGGTGACGAGGTCAAGCAGGAGGGAAAGGGAGAGAGAAGGCCCACGCCGAGATAAGCTCGTGACCCCGCCAAAGGGCATTGGTTCGGTGAAAGTGCGGGAAAATGCTTGTAGGACTTTCTGTAGCTTTGGAGTAAGTACGGAGAGCTTCGAGAGATGTAGCCCTTGCGCCGAGCCCTACAGAAATCATCGCCGAAGGAAAGGGGGAGCTTTTGCACCGAGGTAGCAAGCTATGTGAAAGGATACAGAGCTGCTTGATTGAACAAACGCTGCAATTTTTACTCAGCCCCGCCTGAAGCACTACATCATTCTCCTCTCTCGACCCCTCACCTCTCGCTTGCGCGTCGTTCAGCTCTCTCGCTCTCCCTCATCTCGCCTGGTTTTGTACCTCGTCAATCGACCATGTCAGCACCCGCTTCCGAGCCCAACATGCACCCGCCTGTAGCTTCTACCTCCAACCCCGAACAGCCAGAACCTACACCAAAGGAGAGGGCGATTCAGGCTTACCGCAAGGTGCGCTCCTCGTTCGTTCGCTGGTCTCTCTCGTTAGCTGACTCTGCTCCGGTGCTGTACTACAGAAATTGAAGGAGCACGAGGATGCGGACGCTGGACTCAAGAAGAGTGAGTACCTTTGGCTGCTGCTCGCTGGACGACGAGTCGTGGCGAGAGAGTGAGAGCTAAACGTCTGTTCCCCTACAGTTCGCATGTCGCTACGTGACTTGGAACGGGATTACGAGAAGTCGGAAGACGACATCAAGGCGCTGCAATCGGTCGGTCAGATCATTGGGGAAGTCTTGAAGCAGTTGGACGAGGAGAGGTGTAAGCTGCCTGTCGTTCCGCTCCCGCCTGCCCCTCCGAACGCCGAGCTGATCCCGTTTTGCGCTACACAGTCATCGTCAAGGCTTCCAGTGGACCTCGTTATGTAGTAGGATGCCGCGCTGCTGTCCCCAAGCCCAAGCTCAAGGCCGGCGTGCGCGTCTCGCTCGACATGACGACCCTCACCATCATGAGGTTCGTTCTGCTGGCTGCTCTCACTTCTGTGCACCGAGCTAATCATCTAACTACATACAGGATTCTTCCCCGCGAGGTCGACCCCCTCGTGTACAACATGTCGATGGAGGATCCTAACGGCGCGACGTTTGCTGGTATCGGAGGATTGGGAGACCAGATCAGGGAGCTCAGGGAGGTGAGTTGTTACTTTGACCTGTTGAGAAGGAGATTGCGGAGCTGACGCTGAACTTTCACAGGTCATCGAGCTGCCTCTAATGAACCCCGAGCTGTTCATGCGTGTGGGAATCAAGCCTCCGAAGGGTGAGCTTCCTTTACCCTCTCATCCTCTCCCCATTCTCTAACGCTCAATCTACCACCAGGTGTCCTCCTCTACGGTCCCCCGGGAACGGGCAAGACTCTCCTCGCCCGTGCCGTCGCCGCGACCCTCTCGACCAACTTCCTCAAGGTCGTCGCTTCGGCCATTGTCGACAAGTACATTGGAGAGTCGGCTCGTCTCATTCGCGAGATGTTCGGTTACGCCAAGGAGCACGAGCCGTGCATCATCTTCATGGACGAGATTGATGCTATTGGAGGAAGGAGGTTCTCGGAGGGTACGAGTGCGGATCGTGAGATTCAGAGGACGTTGATGGAGGTGAGTCTTCGAATGGTGCTCCGAGGGAAGACGTGCAGAGCTGACGCCTCGCCTACAGCTCCTCAACTGCCTCGACGGATTCGACTACCTCGGCAAGACCAAGGTCATCTTCGCTACCAACCGAGTACACCTATTTCCTCGCTCTCCTCCTGCCGCCCTGCTAACCCCTCCCCTGCCTACAGCCCGACACCCTCGACCCCGCTCTCCTCCGTCCCGGCCGTATCGACCGAAAGATTGAGATTCCCCTTCCCAACGAAGCCGCTCGCATGGAGATTCTCAAGATCCACGCCGGTCCCATCAAGAAGTCAGGAGAGATTGATTACGAGGCAGTCGTCAAATTGAGTGAGGGATTCAACGGTGCTGATCTGAGGAACGTTTGCACCGAGGCCGGCATGTTCGCCATTCGGTGAGTTCGGTTCTCTCTGCCTTGTGAAGCGCGAAGACGAGCGGAGGCTGATCTTTTGATCCGCGTAACAGGGACGATCGTGATTACTGCACACAGGACGACTTTATGAAGGGAGCGAGGAAGTTGCAGGTACGTCGCCGAGTTCGCCGAGAGCGGTCGGAGGAAAGAGGAGAGCGCTGACATCCTTCGCACCATTTGCAGGAGGCCAAGAAGCACGAGTCGTCGGCCGATTACGAGAAGCCTTAAAGCTCAAGGATTGACGTGAAACGAGAGCTTGACCCTTTGCTGTACGCTCGCTGCGATCGCCGAGAGCCCGCCGTACTAGAGAGCAGCGAGCTGCAAATTAGTTGACATGAGTGTACAGAGCTTCATCTACTGCTCTCAACTCTCCTCTCCTCTCGAAACCAAGTCTGCACTAGATTTCGCGTCACTGTCGATCCCTCGTCGCCGCGACTCGCGCTCCTTGACCTTCTCCCAAACCCTCGCAACCAGTATGTCTGCTCTCTCGCCAGTGCTGTAGGGGAGTAGGAGGATCACCGATATGTTAACATTTCTGGGCATTCTGTAGTGTCTTCGGCAGCTTCCAGAAGGATCACGAAAGAGTATGCGGAGCTGCAAGCTGAGTGGCCTCCCCACGTCGTTGCCCAGCCTGACGAGTCCAACTTGCTTCACTGGGTGAGTTTAAAGGGCAGCTACTTCTGTAGCTGTACATTCTGCTGACATGCCGCTTCACCTACAGACTGGCGTCATCACTGGCCCACCAACGAGCTCTTACAAGGGTCAGTCCGGCTCTTGCGTCTTCGAGCTCGTTTCAGCGGGCAGAAGCTGACTAAAGGCACACGTTGAGCAGATGGCAAGTTCAAGATTGACATCACCTTCCCTCTCGAGTACCCTTTCAAGTCGCCTACCGTACGTCCTGGCTCCCAAGCTCCCAGAAAGAGTCATCGCGCGCGGCGGCGAGACAGTTGCTGTACTGACGTCCCTTTTCGCTCTCGTACAGGTCAAGTTCGTACGTCGAGCTCTCTCTGCTCCATTGTAGCCTTACGCGGGCTGCAAGAGGACCTCGTCGATGGACAAAGCGGGGACAGCTTCGCTGACCCAGCTCGTGTGCCGCCTGTCTTCCTCTTCTCTCCGTTCCCTACAAACAACAAACAGGTCACCCGGATCTACCACCCCAACGTGACCGACGATGGAGCCATCTGCATCGGACTGCTCAAGGTGCGTTGCGATTCCCAGCTCCTTCGTATATATCGTATATAGGCGCGAGCCAAGGGCTCGGAGCAGAGAGCTGACCTCGAGCATTTGGGCGCTGTACAGGCTGAGGCGTGGAAGCCTTCCACCAAGATTGACGCTGGTGAGTCACCTCACATTCACACCGGGCTACGATCACTCGACGGAAGCTAACTCGGTCGTCGTTGCCAGTCCTTCGCGCGCTCGTCCAGCTCCTCGAGGAGCCGAATCGTATGTTTTTGACTCGCTCGACGTTCAACTCATCCCCCTCGATTTACACTGCTGACCGTGTGGCTCCTATGCCAGCCGATGATGCCCTCGTCGCTTCGATCGCCGAGGTGAGCTCTTGTCGCTTCTTGTTTCGACAAGGTCGCTGGAAGCTAACTCATCCACGTATGAACATCAGATCTACAACACTGACCGCAAGCAGTTCACCAAGAACGCGCAGGAGTGGGTCAAGAAGGTCCGTTCCCTCCCTCTCCCTCGGCGCTCTCGCAGCCCCGCGAGAACGCTCGCTCACTCTTCTCCGTCCACACAGTACGCATCCTAAGCGCTTGGTGCGCCACCAGAGTGCCCTCGTTCGCCCACCAGCCCCTAAATACGCCTCGTCTCCTCCCTCCTCCTCGCTTGCCGAATATCCCTCCTCGCTCGCTCGCCCACAGAAGGCGCTGCAGCTTCGTTTTCGGTTTCCCCCTCGCATTGTAACCAAGGTTTTTCCTCTCGAGCTTGTGTGTAGTGCGAGTGCGAGGGCGAGAGGCGACCGACTGCTCGTCCAAGTCCGAACGACAAAAAGCGAGTCTTACAATCGACAAATGGTACAGAGCATCTCTACAGCCCAAACAGGCTCTTGCGATAGTACGCCGCCAACGCCATAGCCAGCACATTGCCCAGGCCGATCCTGTGGAGTCGAGGGAGGCGAGAGGTCAGCTCTACACTCATCGCCGAACTTCGCCTGCAGCTCGAGAAAAACTCACCTCGCATCCTTGTTGAAGCCCGCCAATACCAATATGCACCACACCAAGCCGACAAAGCGGTCCATCGCCGACCCAATCAACTGCTTCTGCTTCCAACTCGGGTCGATGGCGAAGGGCGCCTTCCAGGGTAGCCTCAACGCCTTGCCTGCTGCGGCCGAGTCCGTTGGGGGTCGAGGAAGCGAGATGATGGCAGTAACGGGTTTATGATCGCTCTGGGTGAACTCGGGGATGCTCTTGTAGCTCTCGACCTTAGCCGCTCCCTCTCCTTCGTCGCCATCGGCCCAAGTAGCGAACAAGATACGATCGCACCATCCCGGTACCCTCGATTTGAAGGATTTGAACGTATCGATGGTACCGACTTTGTACTTGTAGGTCGGGGGGAAGGTGATGCTGCCTTCTTGGAGGTGGTGGAGGGAGCGAGGGGGGTTGGAGAGACGCTCGTGCGTGAGTTGGTCGTGTGGGAGGAGGGAGGGGAGGTTGAGAGTTGAGGGTGAGAGGGCGGTGGTGAGCGTGGAGAGAGGGAGAGTGGTGGGAGTCTTGGTGGAGATGCGATAGTTGAGGTCCTGCGAACGCCGAGGTCAGTCCTCGAGCTCGATTGAAGGGGAGAGCAAGAGATGGCTCACTCCAAAGAAGAATAGAGCACTCGTATCATAAATCTGCACTCCCTTGGGCTCACTCGGCAACCACTTTCTCCTCAACGCCTCGAAGACGTCCCTCCTCCTTCCCTCGGGGATGCTAAAATGCTGGCTCTCCCCCTCCACCCCAGGAGCAAAGACGAGTCTCTCCACAATGGTCCTCCAATCTTCATTCCTCCTCTTCAACCCCGAATCATGAGCCGCGAGATGGGCCGTAACGAACGTCAAGACCGTGTGGCCCGAATGCTCCTGCTCGGTCTTCTCGTCCTCCTCCTCTGGCTCTAGCACGACCCTCACTCCCACCGCTCCTTTATTCCCCATCAACCTCCCAATCCCACAAGCCGCCTTAGCGACCCTAACATCCACCACCTTTCCCGTAACCGTCTTATCCCTGCCATAAACGAGCAAGGCGATCCCTCCGAGCACGGACTTGGCGAGAAGGGTGTAAGTCTCCTTCCCACCTGCGTGCGATTCGATAGCCTCGAGGATGAGGTGGTCATGCGCGTCGAGGGCTACTTGCGTTAGGCCTAGGAGGGCGAGGTGCTGTTGCATTGCGCGGGTGGTTAGCTACAGCAATAGAGCAAGAGAGAGGGAAGACGTACAAGAGGGATCATCTCCTGAAACCCAATCGCAAAGAAGTCTGGCGGTTCAGAGCTGCTCGTCGTTCCCAGAGTTGGGCCTAGCCAATCGGCTACAGCTGCGCCAGGCTGAGTAGGGTTGATGGTGGAGAGATATCCATTGTAAGTGGCTGCCTGGATCCTGTACCCCATGTTGGGCGAGTTTGTTAGAAGCGAGGTGAGCGGCGGGAGGGGAGAGCTGGCTCGAGGTCGCCGGGCGCCGATTTGAAGTTCAAGTTGAGGAGCTCGCAGGGGTTCGCTCGCCGTTCGTTGATTGAATGCACTGAATGAGCCTTCGTGGGCTTGGTATTATTCTCCCGAACTCGCCCCCTCGACTAACCCCTTCCCACCGCCGACCGAGCTCAGCTTCGGTCCTCCTCCCTCCCTACCTCCTTCGGCTGCGCTATACGTTAAAACTAAACTGCACAAGAAACAAGAAGAACACACACAAGAGACGGTGACACTATCGCCCTACACTATCGTACACCTCGCCCTTCCCTTCTGCTCGATCTCGGCGCTCGACTCGCCGCCCCCTCTCTCGCTCCCAACACCACACCACCCTCCCGGCTACCCTCCTACATCATCGTCTACCTAAACTCAAAGCAATCGCTTCCTCCCCTCCTCGTGCTGGGCACGTAGCGCAAGCTAAGCTCCTGGTACGGCTCGGAATCTATTGGGCGGGGCGCAAAAGGTTAGGACGAGCCTTGTACGAGGTTCAAATGAAGAAGACTCGAGTTTGAAGAAATAAAAGCCCGTCATCTTTGCATTCGAGTAGGAATGAAGTCCGTACTCCTCCCGTTGCTGCGAGGAGCGGTTGGTGAAGCTCGAACGCCGCCTCGAAGCGCTAGGCGGTCTCGTCGGGTAGGGCGAGTCCCACCCCTGTCCTGCACCCGATGCAGAAGGCCCAGCTCCCTCACTGGACCTCCTCCTCATCATAGCGGCCGAAGGAGGAGGCGAGGAAGGGACGGGGAACTCGTCGATTGAGGCGCCGAGGGGGGTGGGGAGGGAGGGCGAAGGGATGGGGATGTTGGGGATGCTGGGGTCGGTGAGAGTCGAGGAGGAGGAAGGGAGATGAGAGGTCGAAGTGGAAGAGGAAGGGGAAGCCTGCTCCTCGCCCGAAGCGCCAGCGCCGAGCCCGAGACTCAAACTCAGAGAACTGAAGTTAAAGTCGAACCCTTGAGTTGGATCTTGAGCGCCTTCCTTGGGAGTGCTGGCCTCGGGAGTGTGCGACATGGAGGAAGGAGAAGGCGGAGGATGAAGGAGATGGGAAGGGGCGAAACCGGGGAGACGCTGAGGGGTGGTCGAATCCTCGTGAGTGGCGACCGAATCGAGAGGAGGAAGAGGAGTAGTAGACGGAGAGACGGGAGATCCAGCTCCTCGAACGACAGCGGCGTAGGAGAATCCCGAAGCGCTCGAAGCTCGGCGAGGACGGGGAGGAGCTACCGGCGGGGAAGTCGAGGTGGAGCTGCCCGATGTAGCAGTAGGAACCGCATTGGTCGAATGCGAACGACTCCTACTACCCGTTCCCATCGGAATCGCCAATCCCTCCGACGAGCTCGACTGCTCGAGCTCCTCGTTGATCGAGCCGCCGACGCCGAGTCCGATGCCACCGCTCGGGATGGTAGGTGACCTCAGAGGCGGCCTTGAGCGTCCGCCGTTCGAGCCAGTCGAGAGCGAGCGAGAGGGAGCCCCGAGACGAGAGGCGGGAGGTGAGAGGGTGCGCTCGCGCTCGCGCTCGCGGTCGTTGGCGCGGGAGGGGATGGCCGAAGGAGAGGGGAGATCGTCGGGACCAGAGTCAAAGTCGAGGCCTGTTGCAGTGGAGAAGAGCGTATCAGTAGGGAGTAGAGGGCGAAGCTGAGGGACCCACAGAGGTAGTAGAATCCTGCGAATGAAGCTCCGTGTATGTTCTGCGCATGAGAGGAAGGGACGACGAACTGTTCCTTCCATCTCATGAAGAGGTAGGGCTTGTTGAGGTGCTGCTTTCGAGGACAAGAAGCGCCAGTATCAGCAATCATTATCCTCCGCGCTTCTCCTCCTTGCCCCGGGGCCGCTCACCTTGAAATTGAGATTAGGCTTAATCAAACTCGAGCGCAAGCTCTTGGAGAAAGCAGGGAACCTCGACCAATGCTTCATATCATCGGCTTCGGTAGCGCCCCAGCGTGCGGTCCGAAAACCTGCCTTGTCGCCAATGATCTCACCCCTGCGAGCGATTCGAAGGATCAGCTCTCGGGACTCTGAGAACGCCGAGAGGACGGTGGGGGAGGACTCACTCGAAGAAGGTGACGAGCGACTCAAGTTCCGGGGTGAGGTGTTGGATCTGTAGCAATCCAGAGACGGTCCCTTGGTGCAAATCGACGCTGTTGAGACGGGGCGAAAGACATGAGCAACGCGGAATGACCTCAGCGGTGGTTCGTGTAGCGGAGTAGTAAGGCGGCAAGCTCACGTATCAATGTTGACTCTGACTTTGTAGCTGTTCCTCCCTGATCGTTGTAGGCCTTCCCAGACGGCTCCAGGGTGCAGAGGACCGCGAGAAGATGATGGCGGGGGAGGGGCGAACAGCGAGGATGCGAGAGGATCCACGGCGGAATGCGAGGCAAAGGGCGAGGAATCCAAGGTTGAGACTGGCATGTTGGGGATTGGATCTGTAGGCGATTAGAAGGGGGGACGGCGGAGGAAGACGGCGAACTCGCTGGGGGTGACGATGCGGGGGTGAGACGACGAAGGGGCGGTTCGAGTGCAGCAGTTGAGGACGGCGAAAGAAGCTGTAGGTTGATATAGCTTCTAATGTATCGTCGAATTTACTGCTTTAGCTGGTAAGCGGCAGCCATCTCTTTGAGCGGGGGCGGGGCGACGAGACGAGCGAGTGGTCGAGAGTCAAGAAGCGAACGGCTCGTGACCTGGCTCTCCCTCCCGCTTCGTCGTCTCAGCTCGGCGCTCGGCCAATCGTCAAAAGGAATGGCTTCTGTACCTCATCCAACACCCGAGGTTCTCTCACTCGTCTCACCTGGCTCCCTCTCGCCTCTACGCATCTTCATCTCACTCCTCGTCCTCCTCGTCTTCCTCCTCGTCGCTCTCTTCTCCCCCAAATCCCCAAAGAAGGGACCCAAAGGTGCTCGTACTTTACTGCTAGTAGGACCTCTAGCTTCAGGCAAGACTGCCCTCTTCTCCAAGGTGAGCAACGACTGGCGCTGCTGGCGCAGCAGCTCAGAGAAGCCCCAGCTGATTGAGTCGATGCGCTCGAACAGGTACTCTACGGAGCAGCACCTCCTACTCACACTAGTATCAAGGAGAATGAGGCGGTAGTCAAGGCTCGCTGGGAAGAGGCTACAGCCCCCGTAGCAGGAGAGAAGGGCGACCTCAAGCTCGAGGACGATAGCTCGGCAGCTGTACGTCGTCGTGCTGCACTACTATACCCGCGCGCTCGCTGACTTGACCTCTGATGTCACAGGCCGTCTCCCATGCTCTCACTACTCCACTACACCTCGTCGACACGCCCGGTCACCCTCGACTTCGTGCTCGCTCTCTCGCTCATTTCCTCCCCGCCGCGGACGGTGTAGTCTTTACCATCGACGGTCAGACGGGATTGAGCGGAAAGAATGTTAGGGATGCCGCCGAGTGAGTGTTATCTGCTCACCTCTGCTCGGTTGCTCTTCGCTGACCTTGCCTCTGTCCCTCTACCGTCACTCCTCCCTCAATCCAACTTCCTTCACTTCTTGAACCAGGCATCTCCACCTCCTCCTCTCTCTCCTCTCCCTTCTTCCTCCCTCCCACCCCGCCCCACCAGTCCTAATCCTCCTCACCAAGTCCGATCTCCTCTTCAACACCAGCACCGCCACCTCCTCGCCCTCTCCCGCCGCCTCAAAGCCCAAATCCCTGACCCTAACCCTCGACCGCGCTCGCCAATCCCTCGCCCGCGAAATGGAGCGCCGCCGCCTCGCTTCAGCCTCATCCTCCACTCTCGCAGGCGCAGGCGCTCGACTGGAAGGGCTGGAAGCGATCCCCGCTTCCGCCAGTTCTGCATCCCTAGTGCAGACCATCCTCGGCGCATTTGGGCTGGGCTCCAAATCGACTCTCGGAGGAGGAGGAGGAGGGGAGGCAGCGGTAGTAGGCCTGCCAGAGGATGAGGCGGAGGTGTTCGATAAGGGCGAGGCTTTTGCTTTTGAGGGGAGCTTTGAGTGGAGTAAGCTGGAGGAGATGGGGGTTAAGGTGGAGTGGGCTGTCGGCAGTGTTAAGGCGAAGGAGGGGACCGAAAAGTGGTGGGAGTGGGTTGAGGGACTGTAGAGCGCTCTGAGAGAGCGTGGGAAGAGGTGAAAACGAACGTCAAGATGGCGTGTACAACTATCGCTCGTTTGGACGAATTGCAAGAGCTTGTTGAAGGCGACACGAGGGAGACCTGCTCCGATTGCCTGCGCCGAGCGCCGAGAGCTGGCGATTTCCACGAAACCAGACTCTGAAGTTGTACGAGCCAGTAGCGGGTTTGAAACTCTACCATAGAGTATTCCTGCTCGGTTTCAGGCGAAGCGATCGCCCCTGTAAAATGTCAGCGAAGGTCAACCCTCTCAGCGACTCGACGCGCTCCTCTCTCTCCTTCGCTTTCCTCGTCTCTCGTCTCGCCTGCGTATGGCCTCCCATCTCGAGGAGGAGGCCCATCAAGCTTCTGATACATCCTCCAAGATACCGCTACGTACCTTCGATGCTTGGGAGCAAGCAGGCGTTACTTCAACAAAACGAGGCTTCGAGCAGTTGAGCTCTGTTCAGAGCGAGGTAGCAGCAGCAGTGGGAGAAGAAGAGAAGGATTATCGAGATGATGCGGCGTATACGCCTACAGGCTTTGGCGAGATTGGTAAGTTCGCTGCAAGAGTGGCGTATGGAGGTCCTGCTCGTGGAGGCGAAGAGCTGACGGCGAGAGTTGGCCTACAGGCAATTTTATGCGCAACAAACGAGTCAAACTAGCAGTGCAGTATCAAGCTCGCAAGTCTGAAGTGGAGCAAACGGACGGGGTAGAGCTCGTTCAACTCTTTCGGGGCGTGCGGGTGCATGTGAGTAGCTCTTTCTGCTCTTTCCTTCCCCCTGTAGTATTCTTACACTCTCACTCGATCCTCTCTGACCCAACCCCTCCCTCTTCACCCAGATCAACGGCCACACCACCACCTCGGGGCACACACTCCGCTCTCTAATCCGTCTCCTAACTCTCCACGGCGCGACCTACATCCCTTTCATCGACCGCAAGTCCCTAGTAACACACATCATCGCTTCCAACCTCACCCCCTCCAAACGAAATGAGTTCAAGGAGTATAAGGTCGTCAAACCCGAGTGGATTGTGGAGAGTGTGAAGGAGGGGAGGTTGCTCGATTGGACGAGGTTTGGATTGCTGGGTGCTGCTGGGAGGGAGGGAGAAGATGGAGGGAGAGGCGCTGAGACGGGGAGGGAGACTCAGAGGAGTTTGGCGGGCATGTTCGCTGTCGAGGGAGGAGGAGGGGATTCGGCGACGAGTCGCCGGCGGAAAGAGGGTGCGGGAGCGTCGTCCTCGGGCGTGGAGAGGAAGGAAAAGGTTAATACGGAGACTATTGAGTCGCTGTCGGAGCGAGGAAGTAGGCTGGCCCGTGCGGCGTTGGCGGCGCAATCGACTTCGGCGCTCGCCTCTTCCTTCTTCCAACCCCGCCCATCCGCTCCTGCACCATCTCCGCCGCCCAAAGCGCCTCCCTCACAATACAACACTACCATCAGCTCGTACCCACCGCCTCTCACCTCCCTCGGCACGACCAAGCATCCCTGGCTCCCCTCGGTCGACATGTCCTCGCGCACTCTCTCCCTCCTCAACGACCCTGCCTGGCTTATCAAGCACACCTCCGCCGCCCCTGACTTCCTCCAACAGTATTTCTCCCAATCCCGGCTTCACCACCTCAGCACCTGGAAGGAAGAGCTCAAAGAGCTAGTCGCCAATCTCCAGCCTTCGAGCGCTCAGCTGACTCGGTCGAAGAAGCTTAGCGGTACCCCAAAGGACGACCGCATCATCTTTCACGTCGATTTCGATTGCTTCTTCGTTAGCGCTGGGCTCACCACGAGGCCCGAGTTGAGAGGCAAGGCGGTCGCGGTTTGTCATTCGAGAGGAGGGGAGGAGGCCGCGGCGAGCACGAGCGAGATCTCGAGTTGTTCGTACGAGGCGAGGGCGAAGGGGGTTAAGAGTGGTATTAGGTGAGTTTTATTTCTCTGTGTCCCGAGTTACCCTTTGCTGACTCGCGTCTCCTTCTCGCAGTCTCGGTCGGGCGAGGGAGATGTGTCCCGAGCTCGTGACGATTCCATTCGAGTTTGACCTCTACAAGAGGTGAGCTTGGACTCTTTCCTTTGCTCTAAACCAAAGCTGACCCCCTGCTTCGCCTCACAGCATCGCCTCTCGATTCTACGAGATCCTCCTCGCGCACGCCTCCCTTCTCCAAGCCGTCTCGATCGATGAAGTGCTCATGGAAGTCAAGCTACCCTCCTCTCCCTCGTCTGCCTCTTCTCCCTCCTCCTCCGATCCCTCTCTCGACCTCGCTCACCGCATTCGTGCCGAGATCCTCTCCGCCACAGGCTGCCCCGCCTCCATCGGCATCTCGCACAACATCCTCCTCGCCCGCCTCGCCAGTCGCAAAGCCAAACCCGCCAACGCTTTCCATCTCACGTCCGACCTCGTTCCCTCCTTCCTCAGCCCTCTCTCGGTCGACGACCTCCCGGGCATCGGTTGGAGTACGAGGAGCAAGCTCGAGGATGAGCTGAGGGTCACCACCGTGGGCGATTTGCTCAAGGTTAGGCAGTCGGAGTTGGTGAGGGTGTTGGGAGAGAAGCAGGGCAAGAAGTTTGCCGAGTTTGCGAGGGGAGTGGATGATCGCGAGTTGGACGTTGGCAAGGCGAGGCAGTCGGTGTCAACTGAGGTCAACTATGCAATTCGCTTTGAGAATGAGGAGCAGGTCGAGGTGAGTCACCTCCCTGTTCTCCCGACTCGGACACGGACTGACTCTTGCTCTCTTCCACAGCGCTTCATGCGCCAGCTCGGCGAGGAGACGGCCAAGCGACTTCGCGACGTCGGCTGCAAGGCTCGCTCTCTCAACCTCAAGATCATGCAGCGTCACCCCGACTCACCTCTCGACCCTCCCAAGTTCCTCGGACACGGTCACTGCCTCACGCAAAACTCGTCGGATCGTATCGCTGGACCAGGAGGATCGGCGACGGACGATGGCACGGTGGTCGGCGAGGTCGCTTGGACGCTGTTGAGGAGGATGAAGATTGAGCCGAGGGAGTTGAGGGGGATC